>JADBJO010010754.1:0-35000 GCA_016801955.1 Conus betulinus | reverse complement strand
ACACCACTAGGATGACTCCATCGCTGTCACATCATTCTCAAAGAGTCCTCACCTTAACCACTAGCTGCGTCTGTTACCATTGCCATGTCTATGATATTCCACATCAACTAAGTCGTCACCTTAACCCTTTCACCGCCATGGGCGCTTTTTGGCGACCAGTTGGCAGAGCGCCATGGGCGCCTTTTGGCGACAAAGTAGGGTGACCTAACTCCCGATACTCTCACGATCCTAGTTCATGAGATAAAAAGCCAGCAATAAACGTCATAGTTGGGAGATGGTCTGGCCCATGCTCACAGCCATTTGCTTTGTCAGAACACTGTTTCAGTTCAGTGTTTTATTGACTTTATTCCGATTGTTTTTCCATTCACTATGACGTCACCACCAAGCACTTTACGTACTCGACCTTGCCGTACATTTACCACAGATCAAGTGCTGGGAATATTGAATAGACAGTTGGTTTGTTCCTAATACAGATGAAGAAGACCCAGACAGCCAGAGTAAAGAACGATAGTGAGGGCTTGACCAAATTATTCCAGCGTGAAGCGTTGGACCGTTGCCAACTTGTTATGAGAGGCTGATAAGACGCCCACTTACTACCCTACCGCGTGTGCCCCAGTGTTTTTTTGCGTTGAGCCAGCCAGCACTGACTGACTGTTCACTAACTCTATGTGAGGGAGCCAACTAAGACTTTAGCAACGAACTTCACACACACGCTGTGGGCCCACTCTCGCTGGTCGAGGGTGAAGGGGGCGTGGCCAACTGACATGTGAGAGGCGAGTATCACAGACGTCTTTCGAGTGGGTGTACAGCTGATTATATAGATCAACTGAATGACAAGGGTTCAGAGACCAACAGGCACATGAATGCTTTGTGTTCATAAAAAAAATATATATATATATAAACTGTTGAGAGTGAAAGGGACGTGTGTGTGTGTGTGTTGTGTGTGTGTGTGTGTGTGTGTGTGTGTGTGTGTGTGTGTGTGTTGTGTGTGTGTGTGTGTGTGTGTGTGTGTGTGTGTGTGTGTGTGTTCCTTTTTCTTTCTTACATGTGTACCAGTTAGGCATAAGAATGCGTGTGTGTGTGTGTGTGTGTGTGTGTGTGTGTGTGTGTGTGTGTGTGTGTGTGTCTGTGTGTGTTCCCTGCTATTGGAGTAGTTGTATTTGGCTGTTTTCATGCACTTTTTCTGTTGGAAATACCATACTTTCTGGTCTTCAGTTGTGAGTGGAGTATTTTTCCTCCCATTGTTGAGAGTTTTGTTGGCATTCTTCTTTTATTTTTTACGCTTAGAAGAAACATAACATTCTTTTTTTTTATTTTGCATTTTTTTTTTTTTTTTTGCACTTGAAATCACTAAAAAATTGAAATTGTAGTTGACTTACCATTATAACAACATGTTATGATATAATAAAAGTACAGTGTATCTCCTCCATTTTACAAAAAATAGCATGAGAATTGGTTGTTTAGTTCCAGAGATATCCGCGTTTCATATATGCTGGTATACAATAAGAGCTTTTTTGGAAAAATGGCTGGCGATGGAGATTTATGCAAAATAAATGTCTGGCGGTGAAAGGGTTAACCACTAGCTGAGTCTGTTACCGTCGCCATGTCTATGATGTTCCACATCAACTAAGTCGTCACCTTAACCACTAGCTGAGTCTGTTTCTGTCGCCATGTCTATTACCTGAGAGCAGCAAAGTCCTCATTTCAACCAACTTTAAGTCTCATGCTGTAACCCTGTCCTTTCTCGGTCACAGCAACAAAAGTCGTCATCTTAACCAGCCAGCCTCCTTCAGTCTGTTGCTACAATTGTGTCCATCATCTGTCATATCAACACAATCCTCATCTTCACCCATCACTGAATCTGTTGCAGCAGCCATGTCCATTATGCATTACATCAACACAGTCCTCATCTTAACCAACAATCATGTCTGCTACTGCACCCATGTCCTCTACTTGTCACACAACACAGTCCTCATCTTACCCTCAACAAGTTCTTCCTGTTGTGAACATCTAGCAATTTCTACACCGTGTGTGTGTGTGTGTGTGTGTGTGTGTGTGTGTGTGTATGTGTGTGTGTGTGTGTGTATGTGTGTGTGTGTGTGTATAGCTATGTCTGTGATGAGTCTGTGGCTATAGCTATGTCTGTGATGGATTTTGTGGCTGTAGCCATGTCTGTGATGCGTCAGTCTGTGGGCTATAGCTATGTCTGTGATGAGTTTGTGGCTGTGGCTATAGCTATGTCTGTGATGGAGTCTGTATCTACAGCTATGTCTATGATGGAGTCTGTGGCTATGTGCTATGTGTCTGTGATGGAGTCTGTGCCCGTAACTATGTCTGTGATGAGTCTGTGGCTATAGCTATGTCTGTGATGGAGTCTGTGGCTATAGCTATGTCTGTGATGGAGTCTGTGGCTGTAGCTATGTCTGTGATGGAGTCTGTGGCTGTAGCTATGTCTGTGATGGAGTCTGTGGCTATAGCTATGTCTGTGATGGAGTCTGTGGCTATAGCTATGTCGGTGATGGAGTCTGTGGCTGTAGCTATGTCTGTGACGAGTCTGTGGCTATAGCTATGTCTGTGATGGAGTCTGTGGCTATAGCTATGTCTGTGATGGATGTCTGATGGAGTCCCATAGCTATGTCTGTGATGGAGTCTGTGACTATAGCTATGTCTGTGATGGAGTCTGTGGCTTATGCTGTGTGATGGAGTCTGTAGCTATAGTATGTGATGGAGTCTGTGGGCTATAGCTATGTCTGTGATGGAGTCTGTGTCTATAGCTATGTCTGTGGATGGAGTCTGTGTCTATAGCTATGTCTGTGATGGAGTCTGTGGCTATAGCTATGTCTATACGACAACTGATGGGCGACACTGATGCACTGATGAAGCGGAGATGGGGCCGTCAGAGGGCCGGCACCAATGATGCCTGGGGAGACGAGCACATGCGACACTGATGCCAAAAACAATAGGTCACCGCTATTTAAACAACATGGCGCAGCCTCACATGATCCGCAGTCTTGAAAAAACGATGCGCAGGGGAGGCCAAGGTTGCCGGTTTGCCTTTCTAGTTGGCCAGAAAGGAGAGTCGCCTTAGGATCACCGCAGGCAAAGGAACGCACGAGTCGAGCCTATTAGGACTGCTGTCTACTTGCAGGTTACCCGGCACACACGGCGTGAACTAACTCCGACAACAGATTTGACATCCGTTGGGTCGTGTTGTTGTGAAGGACTTCATTAGGCATTAGTATCAACATACAAGGCAACAGTCACTGGTACATTGTAAAACCAGCTTATCACCTAGTAACATCATGTGCTACCAGTCTACACAGGATTACCTTTCACCTGATGAACTAACAGACAACAGATGTGAGCATATCACCGTACAGAAGGTACATCATGTGGTTACACAGGATTACCTTCATGATGAACAACAAGGACAGAAGGTGAACAGTGAGCTATCAATCACCTGGCCGTACATCATGTAGAACTACACAGGATTTTCACACTTTACTACATTGTCTTGATGTATTCATCTAACAGCACAACAGAAGTGAGCATATCACCGAGTGGTACTAAATTTCATGTGCCTACACAGCATGACATCTATATTGATGAACTAACAGACAATAGAAGAGAACATAAAAAAAACTTTAATGGTAACGCATCTGTACATCACATGGCTTGGTCTTTGATGGCAGGTACACACATAAACGTGGTCTAACCGTGCTTGAACCCAGAAACCATATACATGACCTGTACATATTGCAACACCTGCAAACAGTGTGAAACAAGAAACAAAGGTACAGCCGCTGTGTACACACAAACTTACGAGGCCAAGACATCTACTGCTCCTGCCTGTCTTTCGTTCCTGCGAGCTGACTCTCAGAGGTCCTAGTGTTGTATTTTCAGTCATCAAGAATACTCAACCAGCAGGAGAGACAGAAAAATATATCCCCCCCCCCCCCAAAATGGCGTTTAAATCATTCAAACTACTACTCTCAACTGACAGCTGTTTTAGTCAATCTGAACTGATGGTAATTCAGATACACTGACTGATTCTAAACTGATGGAAATTTACACCAATCCAGCTGATTTAAACTGACAGCAACCTAAAATCAACTCAAGTTATGGCAAGTTTAAATCAGTCCAACCCATGTTAACCTGAAGGCATCTCCAACTTAGGGCAAATCTAAATCAATCCACCTTAACTAACTGCAATTTAAGCTGAGGAGGGAAAACTGATGACACAATTTAAATCAGTCCAACTGATCTCACCTGATGCATGCCATTTAAAATCAAATCCAATTGATCGCAAACTAATGGCAACTTATCCTCAGCTGGCACTCGGATTCAAGCAAATGAAACCAATCTCAACTTGATCGCAATCTATCAAATCAACACCAACTGATCTCAACTGACTGCAATTTAAACTTCACATCAAACCAACGGGATCTTCACAGAAATTCCAGGCAGGAAAGATCATTCATCAGCACTGTTGGTGAACCAAACTGTTAGCCTAAAAAAGAAACCATCCGCTTATCAAAAGTCAATAAATCAAAACTATCTGAATGAAAAAAAAAATGATCACAATCGTTTCGCACGTGCCAGGCAGTTTGCCTTGTTATGACTCACATATGTCCATGTCCTCCGACTGTCTTCACTTGCCACCAAGAAAGGAATTGGTAGAAGATCATTGTGTGCAGTGTGTTACAACACTGAACCACTGACTGCTCTGGTTCTCTGTTCTACACTTCTTAATCACCCTCCTTCTCCATTAATCACCGGCTTGGGACAGGCTACAGCCTATGACCCTATACCTATGCCACACCGTATTCCTTGAAGAGGGGGGTGAGGGAGGGAGCGGGGGGCTGGGGACAAGAAGAGAAAACTGGACAGAGAGTTATGAGGGAGGGGGCACAGAGAGGGAGGTTGGGAGGAGGGCAAGCAAGGGAAGAAAGAGGGCAAGAGGTGTCTTTCTCGCTTTAGCTCAGCGTTCCGCCCCAGAGGTGAAAAAGGCATGTTTTCACAAGGCAAGTTAAAGGCAAACCTCGACTGACTCCATGGGTGAAAACGTGGAGAAAAATTGGAACTAAACTGAAAGGTCGGGGTCCATGGGGCCTGCGCTTAGGCTGCCTGGGTCGGGGTCACTGCCGGGCAATGCCCCTGTGTGGGGTGGCGCTCAGGGGGGCAAAGTCCCCCGCTGTAAATTGAATTTTTGAAAAATTCATCAGACAGTTTTCGTGGGGGCCTCTGGTGAAAGGAAGTCTGGAACTGAGGCCGATTGTTTGAAACACATACTTATTGGTTTATATGCCAGTTTCCCATACATGAAGTGTTTTTTTGTGTGTGTGTGGGTGTGTGTTGTGTGAAATAGCAGTGCAGAGTGAAAACCCTCTCTATTTAGAACCTTCCTAATACGACTTCCTTCTCTAAAGTGACTTTAAATTCTGTGAACGGTTCCATCAAACTGTCTGTTAAATTACGAGGCTATCTTCTTATCTTCTTCTTTTTAAATATCCATATTTCATGTTAAGATCACAATCTGTGCATGTTTCTAAGGTCTTAAGAGAGTTTTCCACTGTACTTCCCAAAACTAACCCATTTTGTTACACGGAAGAAACAGAACCCTTAAGACAGTTTTCCCCCATCCTTTTTCCAGAAAACTAAACCTGGCATATTTAAATTTTTTGTTTAAAGGTTTTTTTTTTCTTTCTCTAAATATTTTTTTTCATACTATATGACTCTCGCTCTCGTCTCGCTCTCTGTGTCTTACATCCATCTTTGTCTGTGTGTGCGTGTGTTTAGCTCAGTTTATCGCGTCTACTAGTTTAGTTCAGTGTGTGCGGGGTGTGTGTATTTGTGTGTCACAGGTGGTCCACGGCCATGCGATGGGGGGGGGGGCATGGAGGGCTGCTGGAAGGTTATACTGAAAGAATTACTTGATTATAACTGAAATTCTTACCTTCATTGCTTTTAATATGGTGGTCTGGGACTTCTGGCATGCTTTGCTAGCCGAGATTATTCCATTGGATCCATACTTGAGGTCCAAGTTGCAAACGTAGCAAAGCACTACACATCCAGGTTCATTTGTTTTCAAACACCAAACACGATGTTGTCGGTTTTTTCATCATCTGTTTTTTCGTTCAGCCCATGCCCATCTGTCACTTATTAGTGATGCCCAGCATCAATCTCCTCAACTGAATCACGTTCTTTAAGATAGGACATTCTCACAGTTTCCAACGAACTCCAAACTCGAAATCTGGATTTCGGGCAAATGGTGCTTCATCTTTGTTCCCTAAAATAAAGAGTACTATCCGATTCGGCACTTCCGTTTTATGGTAAGATGAACTCGGTATGTAATTTTGCGCATTTTGTCGTACTTTTAAAATCTTTTTTTTTTTTGAAAGATCTTTTTTTTTCCCCAGATTCACGAAAACGGAAAATTCCATCTCGAATAATTTCATAAAACGGATTCCGTCCTCAGACTGCAGAAGTTTCACCCATGCTGATCTGCTATTCGTCACGCGACGAAAAGTTGAGCCTTTCATATTCCTCCCAGAATCCATTTAAAGGTTCATCAAGCATCTTGCTGTTACGTTACACACATGCCATTTGTTTTATCTGAAGGTTTCTGTTTTGGGATTTTCCACACATTTATTTATCGTCACTATCAAATTTTGTTTGCCTCCAGTCACTGAGGTTAGTTTCAGAGGAACTGGGTTCACCTGACTGCTCAATGAGGAAACAAGTACAGCGGTTTTCTTTACTGCTTTTGTGTGGCCTGATTCATCATAAACTTTACAGTCGACTCAAGTAAGATCAATTACTTGGCTTTCATGTGGTGCCACTTGCTTGATTTATCATACATGAGAAACTGCTGGTTTGCTTTGTCTGGCAAGACCTATTCATTTGAAACTACTCTTTCTTTGATATTCAGTAGGAAGTTTATTTCTATTTGCTCTTCTGACTTGCAAAAAACAGCATTAAATGATGTCATCTGGATAAGAGGTATGTCATATTATTACTGCAATGTTGGCATAAATCATCAGCAAAACACATCTTTTATCAATGTTGACAGCAGTAACTGTCACTGTTCACAATCTGTATAAAGGGGTGTCAATGAAGTTACATTGAAAAAAATTGCTGAAAAATGATTCTCAGATTTGCGGCCTTCACCTTTGGGTGACATCTGTATGCAGGGGGATGGCTGAAGAGGTTTTAATGGTCTTACAAATGTCAACACTTCTGCCCGGTCTGGGTGTATTAACCCCTGTACATGCTGAGAAAAGGCCAGTGTTAAGTCACACACACACACACACACACACACACACACACACACACACACACACACACACACACACACACACAAGGACCACAGGAGCAGATGATCACATAGACTTGCTTTGCTACACACACGAGTTGACAACATCATGTTTTTTTTTTTCCTTGTATTATTCACACTCCTTGAAACATGATGAGGACATTTGTTTTTCATGAACATTTTACAATCCATTCAGTTGCTGTATCTTGGCAGAGGATAAATACTCCTGTTCACAGCGTTGATTTAACACTCTTGGGAAAATGCCGAACAGGTGATTCCCAAATCTAATGGTCTATCAGATGTCACCAGTGGCCATGACAAACATTCTAAAATTAGCAAAACATGACACGCTCACTTTTCTTTGCGAACCACATACAGAAAATGCCTAGAATAGATTTCTTCAGCACAACATTTCTTGCTCATTTCAACACAATGGAAGAGATTAAATGGCACACAATAGACTAGATTCAATCCGTCAGCTGAAAAAAGAAGCCTGGAAAAGTTGTTTTTTTTTTAAAAAGGAGGGGGGGGGGGGGAAGGCCAAAATACACCACTGTCGTCCTGGTTACTCTGGTACGTTACTTTATATCTATCACTATGAAAAGACGACCATCGGTACAATCAAAAGAACAACAGATTTCCAAGCCCCTCCCACAGAAGATGCAACTACCCACCTCCTGCAGCACGAGGTGTTCGTCGTTTTCCGTCCCGTTTTCTCTCCCGATTGACGTTGAAGGCGGAGCCAGTCTTGAGGGCTTCCAGCAGGTTGTCCATCACGCCCTCTTGCTCGTCGTCTGGGGGTAACACAGATCTATGTCAACACTATGAACTGGGGTCTTCCCGCAGTGATGAGAAGAGACAGAGGTGGGGCAAGGTGGGGAAGAGAGAGGGAGGGGAGGGAAGGAAAGAGAGAGAGAGAGAGAGAAGAGAGAGAGAGAGAGAGAGAGAGAGAGAGATGACAAAAAAGAAAGCAGGACAAAGAATCAAAATTTTTAAAAAAGCAGAGAGACAAAGAGAGAGAAGAGAGAGAGAGAGAGAGGGGGGGGGGGGGGGGAAAAGAGAGATGACAGAAAAAAGAAAATAAAGACAGAAAGAATCAAATGAAATAAACGAAAAGCACAGCTCTAGAATAAACTAACAAATGGAAAAAAAAAAAGTCTTTCAGACACTCAGATTTTTCTTATTAATTCAAGACAAGCTTAAAAACACATCTCTTCCATAACAACTAGTATGTGTATCGCTTGCCTGATCACAGTATATGCACAGCTTTACAGGTAAGGTTAAGACTGTGTAAGGTGTGCACATGAAAGTATGAGCCAATGAATGAATGTAAGTAATTTTGCAAAGCACCATGGTTTATGTGTCTACTTAATGAACTAAACTAACACAACTCATAATCATCATCATAATATCTCACACAGGCACACATAGACATACAGCCACACCCCACAAACACACAGACCTGTTGTCATATCCAGCAGGGCCTTCTGCCTGGCCTTCTTCTCCTTCTTCTCTCTCTCCGCCTTCTCTTTGGCTTCTTTGGCCCGGCGGATCTTCTCCTGGGTCTCCCTCATCTTGGCGTTCTCCTTAATCGCTCTCTCTGCAACACGTTTACATACATACTGCAGTAAACACATTCTCTGTAACAAACACACTCGGCAGTATATGACAACCTTTGAAACATACATACTCTGTGACACAAACACACCCGCAACATACACACTCTCAGTAAAAAAAAAAAAAACTATACACACAGACACACATTCTGTATGACAAACAGATGGACCAAAAGACAGACATACAAACCCATCCCACTCTTCACCTAAAGACATAAAACATCGCTTGCAGTGAATGAATGTTAAAGTACAATTATCACAAGTAAACCAAGAACACATCTGTTTGATTACAGACACACACACTGCAAACTGAATAGGAAAAAAGCAATAAATCAAAATGTTGCCTACAAATGATAGCAAGTATAAAGATCACCAAGGAAAAGTTGAAAGAAAATGCAGAGAACAGCAATGAATGCAGACAAGATAGAGAAAAAAGTGTGAGCAAAACCCAGAGAATGAAACAGCAGAGAACATAATGGAAGAGAGAGAGAGAGCAAAACACAGAGAACACAATGGCTATGAACACAGAGAAGAGAAGGGAAAAGTGTAAGGAAAATTTAGGGAACAAAATGGCAGTGACTGCGAGGAAAACCTAGGGAACAAAACGGCACTGACTGCAAGGAAAACCTACGGAACAAAACGGCAGTGACTGCAAGGAAAACCTAGGGAACAAAACGGAAGAGTACACAGAGAAGGTAAAACTATCATGCAAGCCAAACATAGGGACAAAACACAGTGCACATAAAGAAGATAAAAAGTAAAAAAAAAAGGCAAGAAACATGCAGAATACTAAACAGTGTGTGATTACAAAGGCCTGTATAAAACACTGCCTGAAGTGCTGCCTGCCAGTGCAAGTGCTTCACCAGTAAAAGAAGGGAGGCCAAAGAATCCTGGCATGTGTCGTCATTCTGTTCTTTCCCTGAGGCAGGTTTCATTGAGCAAAACATGGGTGGACCACAAAGGGCCTTTCAGCCACATGTTTAATAATTCATTCACCGTGAAAAGGTAGACATGCAGTGATAGCGTGCAGGAATGCCGAGTGTTTGCAGAACACACACACTAGGTCAGGCTAACCCATGTCAGATCAGCCTGACTCCTGTTGGGCCCGACTTGCACTTCTTGGGCCCCGACTCACTCACACTGGGTCAGACTAATGTACTTTGGGCCCAGACTAACACATACTGGAACACTCCATCCACTGGGCCAGAACTGCATACGTTATGTCAGGCACACCCACTTAAAACTTTACACTGTGCTAGACTCACACTGTGTTAGATACACACAATCTGGTCCAGGTTTCTACATCAACTGGGTCAAAATATTACACACACTGTTCCAGACCTACACATACTGGGCCAGGCTGAAACACATTCTGCGAGGTTTACTTACATTAAGCTATGCTTACATGTACTAGGCCAGACTTTGAGCACAGCTCATTCTTCACATATGTCATGTTCAAACATATGACTGTGGACACGCACACAGAATGTTTTCTCTCTCATCCAATCAGACACGCACAAACACCAACCAAGCATTTTACCTGCAACCCATCCTTGAAAGTTTTGAGGTCTCCAAAGAACTCCTCCAGGGCATACTTGTTGGGGTCGAAGGACAGGTACTTGCTCAGGTCTTTGTGCAGGCCCTCCAGACGTTTCATCATGGATGTCAACAGATCATGCTGACCTTTGGCCGATCCCAGGAAATCGTTCAGTCTGTTAAAGATTTGCCTTTCTGCATTTCTGTCCAGAAGCTGACAGGCTCTGTATTATGTATCCAACAGAACGCAGCAGAGGCTGATCTGACTGAACACAGAAGAATGTATTTCAGATCAACGCAGCAGAGGCTGATCTGACTGAACACAGAAGAATGTATTTCAGATCAGACTTAATCACTATGCACAACTAAAGTGATTCAGCAGCAGCAGCGCAGTGTCTCCTGCGGTGGGTTACCTCATGCTGACTTGACACTGACTGATGCTGAGTGTTGCTGATGATGAGGCTGAGAGAGCAAGAGCCTGAGAGTGGGTGTGTGTATGGTGAGGCTGCAATGAGCAGCATTTTTCAAAGTGCTTTACACAGCTTTCTCAATTTCCCGGTTAAAAACACACAGTATAGCTGTACTCTCCAGAGCTTTCTCATTTGCGATTTTTTTAGACCTGTATATAGCTTTCTTTCTTTGCCAGTACAAAAACAACAATATCATAACAGCTTTCTTCATCTGCCAATTTCATGTGCTTTTTTTAATCACTTTTTTTCAATTTGCCTTAAAAACAAAGTAACAAATAAAAAAAACAACAAACAAACAAAAAAAACAACAACTATATATAACTTGCTTGATTTGCCTTTTCTTTTCTTAAGATAATGAAATGTTTCAGTGTCTTCCTCAGCTTTCTTCATCACCTTTTTCTTTCTCCTAGGTGCTTTATTCATACATTGTAACACGTCAACCACTTCGGAGTCTTAGGGCTTTACATCTTTATAGCTGGCCCTTACATTCCCCGTATCTTCTACCACTTAGTCTTATAAACCCCAAATAATGTAACAGGACTTAGGAGAAGTCAGCTCATACTGACAGCAACTGCACCATTCAAACCCAACAATCAGCCACAACTCTATGACATGGAAGTGACACTGTACAGAAGGCAACAGAATGCATGTAGATCAATTCTCTGATAGGCAATGATGTCCGCTGGCAAGCACAAAACATCAACACAAGTTTCCACCCATTTAACTGGTATTCAAAATGACAGTTCGGTGTAATATGTCCAAAATAATGAGTTTACTGCATTGGTGCACAGGCAAACCACCCAGATTGACATATGTGCTTTACTTACCAGCCTTAAACACTATCTTCATTCACAAATTTCATCTAGCACTTTACACAGCTTCTTCACTTGCCAGTTTCCTTAAGTGCCCACAATGATTTTCTTCACTTGCCAATTTCCTTAAGTGCCCACAATGATTTTCTTCACTTGCCAATTTTCCTTAAGTGCCTACAATGATTTTCTTCACTTGCCACTTTCCTTAAGTGCCTACAATGATTTTCTTCACTTGTCACTTTCCTTAAGTGCCTACAATTTTCTTCACTTGCCACTTTCCTTAAGTGCCTACAATTTTCTTCACTTGCCAATTTCTTTTTGTGCTTTACATAACTACCTTCATTGCCGGGTTATTGTCTATTCCAAATTTACTCTGGCACTGAGAAAGCAATGTCCTGCTCAAGGGAACTAAATCTGATGGCCTATTCCAAACTACACTGTTGAAGAAAAATACTGAAGATACTGCTGGGGCAGTCTATGTTCAGTTTTTTTGACTGCTCTGATGCTGGAAGTTAAGTACACCAAGACAAACATAACAGTAACACAAACAGTATACAGAGCCAACAAATGTGAAGGCCAGTCTGTAGCCAATGATCAAGCCAGGAGCACACACACACACACACACACACACACACACACACACACACACACACACACACACATGCACACACACACATGCACACGCACACGCACACACACACACACTTTTCCCTACGCAATCTAACACTTTGTCCTAAGGATTCCTAAAGGTCCTGTTGATTTTCCTCGGGCTGGGGCACATGTCCTAAACTGTTCAATTTTCAAATACAACGCTGCTGATGTTTGTTCTCTTTCTACACAAGTCTTTTTTCTCATTCATGGACAATCGGCATTCCTTGATGTTTGTAAATGGACATGAAATGTTTCTTTCTGTCATGTTTCAGAATTTTTCTTTTTCAGACATCAGTGCTCTTATGGGTGTTGCTTTCAACTTCTGTCACAACAAATGTCTGACCGTGAAAACAGAGAAGACCTTAAAAACAATAACTCACACACACAGACATAATTGTTATTTCATCTTGTTTATGGGAATGGAAAGCTTATGTGTGTAGCATTAAAACTTGCCAGATTTATATGGCAGAAATAAGTACATACATATACATAAGCAAATACACACACACATCTCACTCTCTCTCTCTCTCTCTCTTTTCCGTGAACATGACAAGCCTAACAGCATGGTAACCAAGGATATTTTCATGACGGCAGGGAATTTGTCGTCTTCATCTGCTCCTTTACTGATGGCCTTGACATCCAGCTCCACCTGCTTGATCTGCTTCTCCATCTGCTTGATGTTCTTCTGCATCATCTCCATAGACACTGAAACACCACAGGGAAACCAGGGTGATGTCCCCTGATCACATCTCCAAACACTGAAACATCTCCACAGACCTGAAACACCATAGAAGGAGACAAGAGTGAAGTCCCCTAATTCCATCTCCACACAAGGAAACACTGTAAGAAAAACAGGGTGAAGTCCCATGAGCCAATCTCCATAGACACTGAAACATAACAGGGAAAACAGAGTGAAGTCCCCTGATCACATCTCCACATGAAGAAACACTGTAGGAAAAGCAGAGTTAAGTCCCCTGATCACATTTCAACAGACACTAAACCATCACAAGCAAACTAGGGTGAAGTCCCCTGACAAGATCTCCATGCAATGAAAGGCTGTAGGTAAACCAGGGTGAAGTCCCCTGACCCATCTCCACAGACAATGAAACACCACAAAGAAATTACAATGAAGCGCGCTGATAACATTTCTACTGACTTTGAAACACCACAAAGAAATCATAGTGAAGTCCCTTGATACAATTTCCCCCCACTTTTCACCACTTTGGCTTCACAAGGGGAGTATTGCGCATGTTTATGTCTGTACTGTTTTCATTGTTTTGTCGCTGAGGAAGGTTTATTGCCGAAAATTTCTTGTCTTGTTTTGTGTCATGCATCAAAGTGCATTACTTCACACTTTGTTTTGTGTGCTCTTCCGCTTTTTTCATGTCCCCCCCCCCCCCCCCCCCCCCCCCCACTGAACACCACAAAGAAATCATAGTGAAGTCCCCCTGATAACATTTCCCCCTCCCCCCACACACTGAAACACCACAATGAAACCAGAGTGAAATCACCTGACCACAATTTAAGACACTCAAAAAACTACAAAGAAATTAAGAGTGAAGTCCTCTGACAACTTTTCCACCGACAGACACTGAGGAACACCACAAAGAAATCCTAACGAAGACACCTGACATCTCCACACACTCTGAAACATCGCAGCAAAACCAGGGTGAAGTCCCACAACAAAACCTCCACAGACAATGAAACACTACACAACACAACAAAACACCAAAGAACGCAATATAATTCAGCACAAAATAACACCTTACCACACAATACCTCCAGCCACTGTCTTGGTGACAACAATCATGTCAATGAAGCGTGGCATATGGTGGTCTTTTTACAGCACAATGTAAAAGAGGGCACAGCACAGGACAATGCAGTTCAGTGCAAACAACAAAAGGCAATGTGACTCAGAACAGATGGCATTAGTAATCTCATCAATGAAACCTTGTACGAGTTTTATTTTATAGAACTAATAAGAGAACAATACGACATGGTACAGTACAATATAATACAACTTAGTACGACTGTTATGATTAGCATACAAGACCAAACAATACAGTATTACACAAGACAATATGACACAGATCAACATAATACAGTATGACAGAACATAACACAATACAATAAAATCTCTCAAGCAGCCTTTTCTGCTTTAAGCCAGTATGTCTGGGTGTTTGTTACACAGAACATAATTCAATCCCTTTGGCAATCTTTTCTACATGATGAGTCCAATCAATGAAACCCAGAACATCAGAGCCTTTGTTATGCACAATACATTATAATACAATCCTTCCAGCAGCCTGGTCAGTGTGGATAGCATCATCAATGACAACACAAGACAATACAACACAATACTTCCAGCAGCCTTGTCAGTATGGATGATCTAGTCAATAACAACACAATACCTCGAGCGCGCCTTTTCAGTGTGGATGGTCTAGTCAATAACAACACAACACAACACAACACCTCCAGCAGCCTTTTCGGTGTGGATGATCTAGTCAATCAAAACAAACAACACCTTTAGCGGCCTTTTCTGTGTGGATGGTCTAGTCAATAACAACACAACACAATAGAATACCTTTAGCGGCCTTTTTAGTGTGGATGGCCTAGCCAATAACAACACAAATACCCCTAGCAGCGTTTTTGGTGTGGATGGCCTAGTCAATAACAACACAACACAACACAACATAAAACCTCTAGCGGCCTTTTTGGTGTGGGTGGTCTACTCAATAAGAACACAATACCTCTAGTGGCCTTTTCAGTGTGGATTGTCTAGTCAATAATAACACAACACAATACCTCTAGCGGCCTTTTTGGTGTGGATGGTCTACTCAATAAGAACACAATATCTCTAGCGGCCTTTTCAGTGTGGATTGTCTAGTCAATAACAACACAACACAACACAATACCTCTAGCAGCCTTTTTGGTGTGGATGGTCTAGTCAATAACACACACACACAACACAATACCTTTAGCAGCCTTTTCAGTGTGGATTGTCTAGTCAATAACAACACACAACAAAAACACAATACCTTTAGCAGCCTTTTCGGTTTGGATGGTCTAGTCAATAACAACACAACACAACACAATATCTCTAGCAGCCTTTTCAGTGTGGATGGTCTAGTCAATAAACAACACAACACATTACCTCAAGCAGCTTTGTCGGTGTGGATGGTCTAGTCAATAACAAAACAACACACACACAATACCTACTCTCGCGGCCTTTTCGGTGTAGATGGTCTAGTCAATAACAACACAATACCTCTAGTGGCCTTTTCAGTGTGGATAGTCTAGTCAATAACTACACAATACCTCTAGCGGCCTTTTTGGTGTGGATGGTCTAATCAATAAGAACACAATACCTCTAGCAGCCTTTTCGGGTGGATGGTCTAGTCAATAACAACACACACAATACAACACAATATCTCTAGCGGCCTTTTTGGGTGTGGATGGTCTAGTCAATAACAGCACAATACCTCTAGCAGCCTTGATGGTGTGTGGATGGTCTAGTCAATAACAACACAATGCAACACAATACCTCTAGCAGCCTTTTCGGTGTGGGATGGTTTTCCTCCACAAAGCTCAGGATGTCGGGGTGTTTCTCCTCTAAGATCTGGGCCAGGAAGTGCAGCATGGTGATCTTGCCATCCTGGCTCTTCGTGTTCTCCAGCTGTACATCAACCACAGTCCTCACTGTTACACAGACCACCTCAACCACAGTCCTCACTGTTACACAGACCACATCAACCACAGTCCTCACCGTTACACAGACCACCTCAACCACAGTCCTCACTGTTACACAGACCACATCAAACCACAGTCCTCACTGTTATACAGATCACATCAACCACAGTCCTCACTGTTACACAGACCACCTCAACCACAGTCCTCACTGTTATACAGATCACATCAACCACAGTCCTCACTGTTATACAGACCACCTCAACCACAGTCCTCACTGTCATACAGATCACATCAACCACAGTCCTCCCTGTCATACAGACCACCTCAACCACAGTCCTCACTGTTATACAGATCACATCAACCACAGTCCTCACTGTTATACATACCACATGAACCACAGTATTCACTGTTATACACACCACATCAACAACAGTCCTCACTGTTATGCACACCACATCAACCACAGTCCTCACTGTTATACACACCACGTCAACCACAGTCCTCACTGTTATGCACACCATCAACCACAGTCCTCACTGTTATACACACCACGTCAACCAGTCCTCACTGTTATACACACCACCTCAACCACAGTCCTCACTGTTATACACACCACGTCAACCACAGTCCTCACTGTTATACACACCACCTCAACCACAGTCCTCACCGTTATACACACACCTCAACCACAGTCCTCACTGTTATACAGACCACCTCAACCACAGTCCTCACTGTTATACAGACCATATCAACCACACTCCTCACTGTTACACAGACCACCTCAACCACAGTCCTCACTGTTATACAGACACATCAACTACAGTCCTCACTGTTATACATACCACATGATGAACCACAGTATTCACTGTTATACAGACCACGTCAACAACAGTCCTCACTGTTATACACACCACCTCAACCACAGTCCTCACTGTTATACACACCACCTCAACCCACAGTCCTCACTGTTATACACACCACCTCAACCACAGTCCTCACTGTTATACACACCACCTCAACCACAGTCCTCACTGTTATACACACCACCTCAACCACAGTCCTCACTGTTATACACACCACGTCAACCACAGTCCTCACTGTTATACACACCACCTCAACCACAGTCCTCACTGTTACACAGACCACCTCAACCAGTCCTCACTGTTATACAAACAATATCAACCACAGTCCTCACTGTTATACACACCACCTCAACCACAGTCCTCACTGTTATACACACACCACCTCAACCAGTCCTCACTGTTATACAAACAATATCAACCACAGTCCTCACTGTTATACAGACCATATCAACCACAGTCCTCACTGTTATACACACCACATCAACCACAGTCCTCACTGTTATACACACACCACCTCAACCACAGTCCTCACTGTTATACACACCACCTCAACCACAGTCCTCACTGTTATACACACCACATCAACCACAGTCCTCACTGTTATACAGACCACGTCAACCACAGTCCTCACTGTTATACACACCACCTCAACCACAGTCCTCACTGTTATACAGACCACCTCAACCACAGTCCTCACTGTTACGCAGACCATATCAACCACAGTCCTCACCGTTACGCAGACCACATCAACCACAGTCCTCACTGTTATACAGACCACATCAACCACAGTCCTCACTGTTACGCAGACCATATCAACCACAGTCCTCACCGTTACGCAGACCACATCAACCACAGTCCTCACTGTTATACAGACCACATCAACCACAGTCCTCACTGTTACACAGACCACCTCAACCACAGTCCTCACTGTTACACAGACCACCTCAACCACAGTCCCTCACTGTTACACAGACCATATCAACCACAGTCCTCACTGTTACACAGACCACCTCAACCCACAGTCCTCACTGTTATACAGACCACCTCAACCACAGTCCTCACCGTTACGCAGACCACATCAACCACAGTCCTCACTGTTATACAGACCACCTCAACCACAGTCCTCACTGTTATACACACCACATCAACCACAGTCCTCACTGTTACACAGACCACCTCAACCACAGTCCTCACTGTTACACAGACCACATCAACCACAGTCCTCACTGTTATACAGACCACATCAACCACAGTCCTCACTGTTACACACCACCACATCAACCACAGTCCTCACTGTTATACAGACCACCTCAACCACAGTCCTCACTGTTATACAGACCACATCAACCACAGTCCTCACTGTTACACACCACATCAACCACAGTCCTCACTGTTATACACACCACATCAACCACAGTCCTAACTGTTACACAGACCACATCAACCACAGTCCTCACTGTTATACAGACCACATCTACCACAGTCCTCACTGTTATACAGACAACATCTACCACAGTCCTCACTGTTATACAGACCACATCAACCACAGTCTTCACTGACATACTGATTTCACATCATACTGTCCTCCACTTCACACAGACATCTCATCAACTAGAGTCCCACAATGTCACAGAGACAAAACATGTCACACAGTTATCCATTCATGCAGACAGACACAGCACATTCCAATGATGACTGAGGCCTGATGGCATAGGTTGTTTAGCTAAGATCAGAATCCAAGAGTCCTATTCAAAGATCAATTTTCACCACAAATAAAAACAGACACAACTGGAAATATACAAACTACTTTTTGATTGCTTTGTTTTGATCATATGACAAATGACATACTTATAACTACCCTATTCCTACAATTCAGTCAATCAACACTTCAAGAAATTTATATGACCTAACATTCTTCAAGCATGGTACAATTTGCTGCTACAAATGTCAAGAAAAAACACAGTGTGCACTCCGCAACATGTCCCACGTTGGTTATCAAGAGAAGTACAGCAGCAAACAATGACATAGCTTGCCTCCAAAACGTACAACTAAATGGCTTTTCTTTTCAGGACTGTGTTGATGCCTTGTATTTCTCCCATGTCTTCCTGTGTATTTTCCTGCATCCCTCTTCACTTTTTCACCTGGGAAAACTGATACATTTCAAGAACCTTACAAGCAACTCTTATCTGATGACACATTTTCAAGCACCTCTAGACAAAAGACTCCAGGATTCTTGAAGCACCTCCTGACAAAAGATTCATGGACTGATGAAACACCTCCTGACAAAAGATTCATAGACTGATGAAACACCTCCTGACAAAAGATTCACGGACTGATGAAGCACCTCCTGACAAAAGACTGAAAAGAAACGATTGTTTAAACACCTCTGAAAAAAGATTAACTGTTGAGGACTGTTGCAGCATGCTGTGACAGAAGACTCAAGGACTGTGGAAGCACCTCCTGACAAAAGACTGATCGTCAGGAACTTCGGAGGTCTTGAAACAGCGTTTTCAATCACAAGGCCTTTACAGGAGCCTCAAGAATGGTGTCCATCCACAATCATCTTACTATTAGACCTCACTGATTGAAATACTTGTTCTGCTTTTTCCTGTGTAGGCCAACATTGTTTTCCCTATTCAGATTTCTTTGGTACAGTTGTATACATATCTGCAAAGAGAACCCAGTACAATACATAAATCTCTTCTACCTACCCCTGTGTGATGCTCCTTCCCTCCATTGTACCAACACCACCACCAACACATCACCTGCTTGCACAGAATTTCTTTAGCGTGCCCACCTTTTCAGCAGGCCATCCTTATTTCCACAAAGATGGTTAAAAGAGAAAAAAACAAAAACACCCACAAACACACACACACACTACCCATTCCTTCCCCCCCCCCCCACCTCCACACACACACACATTGTTTGAGAGGTTTGGTCAGGCTGACCTTTGACAGGAAGCTGATGTCAAAGCCAATGGACTGGGCGTTGCGGGAGCCTGCATTGAGGTAGTTGCCCACCATCAGCACCAGCTCCAGCATCTGTGTTTGAACCTCGTGCTGTTCAGCACTTCCTCACACGCCCTCTGTGGCCACCACTAAGTCCTGCCCATGTCAATCAACCATCACCTGTCAATCATCTGTTTGAGCCGTGTGCCTTGTGGCCACCACCATGTGCTGTGCCATGTCAGTCAACCATCACCTGTCAATCATCTGTTTGAACCGTGTGCTGTTCAGCACTTCCTCACATGCATGCGAAGCCACCACCATGTCCTGTACATGTCAATCAACCACCACCTGTCAATCATCTGTTTGAACCGTGTGCCTTGTGGCCACCACCATGACTTGTCCTGTACATGTCAATCAACCATCACCTGTCAATCATCTGTTTGAACCGTGTGCCTTGTGGCCACCACCATGTCCTGTACCTGTCAATCAACGTCATCACCTGTCAATCATCTGTTCATCCATCACCCCTGGTGACATTGTCCTACCCTAGCTGCCCCGGCGCGGCTGAGTTCCGGAGTGGGGATGGGGGAGGGGGACACCACTCGTCCATTCCCCATTTCTCTATTCAATTTGTCTCTTTTCATTCCATTCCTCCTATTCAAATTGTTAACTGAATATGGAAAATGAAACTAGACTGCAGCCGCTGTTTGTACAAGCTTAATGCGGCCACATACCAGTGAAACCAATATGATGTTGTAAAACAATGCAGATATAATGTTACAATCACCAAAAAACGCAAGTGAATTTTCCGCCTTTAAATGCTAAGTGGTTACAGATAAAAGACTTTACAATGGTACAAAACAATACTCCCCTAATAGCAAGTCCCAGCTTGAAAATTTATTTTGTCGCCTCCTTTACATGATTGAAGTTTTGACTGTGTATGCCTCCAGCTTTTTTATCTCTGTTCAGATTTATCACAGTGTATGACCGTCCCATTCAATTCTCTACTCAAATCATGACTGTAGTGGCTCCACTCCCCCTGTTTTTGCATATGACCGTACTTCAATTCCTCTCTAAGACTGTGCATCTAGATTCTGTGCATAAACTCAATACTCACTTCTTTCCTGGTTTCGAAGGTTCCGGCCTTAATAGAATTCACTCACTTCTATCCCTAAACCTGGTAAGAAGGCTGACCTATATAAAGAAGAAATGCTGACATGAAAAGAATTCGCTGACATGCCCATAAGATGACTTACATGATCATGAAGGTGGTCAGACATGATTAATACAGGCTGACATGGCTGATAAAAGCAGAAGATGTAAGTAAGGCTGGACATGAATAAAGACAGAATATTTCAGGCTGACATGAAGCTGTCAAGGCTGACATGATAAAGACATAAGATGTAAGGCCCTGCCATGATCAAGACCATAAGATGTAAGTCTGACCATGATTAAAGAAACAGAAGATGTAAAGGCTGACATGATTAAAGACAGAAGATGTAAGTAACTTTTGACCATGATAACGACAGGCAAGATTGTAAGTAAGGAGCCGGTGCACATGATAAAGAACGAATATGTAAGGCTGCCATGATAAAGCCGCAGAAAGATTTAAGGCTGACATGATAAGGCAGAAGATTAAGGCTGGACATGATAAAGGCCCCGAAGATTTAAAGGCCGACATGATATACTGCCAAGAAGATTAAGGCTTGACACTGAATAAAGGCCGAAGATCCAAGGTTGACTATGAATTCGAAACAGATGATGCGAGGCTTACATGAAAAAACCGAGGACAGAAGATGTGGCCGGCTTTGACAGGATTGATCGGAGTACAGAGACCTGTAAGCGGTCGGTCGTAACACTATGAATGACGCCATATATAAGGCTGACATGTGGATGAAAAGATGCAGAACGATATAAAGTCAACATGAGGAGGAGGACAGACCTCACAGGTTTTAAATGTCCATTCCACCATCTCGGGGAACCTCATTCTGGAACAGCAATGGACTCCAGGCGCTTGGGTCACTCCCCAAAAAGCTTGATGGAAGTCCAATCTGTCCAACATGCCACATAGAAGTCATCTGTCCCCACATGCACACAGAAAGTACATCTTCTGTCGCCATGCGCACCCAGAAGTAACTCTTTCGCAATCCACAGTCCCCTGACAATGACACACAGCAAGTCCTCTGTCCCCACAATGACACAACTTAGAAGTCTACAGGCCAGTCCATATGACCACATAAGAGTCATCCTGTCACAATGACACATAGACGTTGTCTGTCCCACGTGACACATTGAAGTCGCGCACTGTTCACATGACACTAAAGGTCACCTGTCACATGACACACAGAAGTCCCATCTGTCCATATGACGCAACGAAGTCGTCTGCACACATGACACATACAAGTCAATCTGTCCACATGAACACCCAGAAGTCTCTGTCACCCTGACCCCACATGACGTCATCTGTCACATGCCGTCCATCTGTCCCCTGATGTCTATGACCCACCGAATCATCTGTCCCCACATGACCACATAGAAATGCCTCTGTCACTGCCCCCAGAAGTCACTCTGTCCCATGACCCCGAAGTCCTCTGTCCACATGACACCCAGAAGTCTTCTGTCACATTACACATAGAAGTCATCTGTTATAATGACATATAGACGTCATTCTGTCCCCCCATGTCAATGACCCACAGAAGTCTCATTGTCACATGACCCATAGAAGTCACTCTGTTTTTAATATGACATAGAAGTCATCCTGTCCCGTGCCCCAGCCAACTCTGACACACAAGAAGTACCGCATCTTGTTCACATGACACAGGGAAAATTCATAAGTACAGTCCCCCTTGGTCCATCAACTTCATAGACTTCTCCTCTTGTCAGCACCGTCACAAACACGGAGGCCAATACCATGCAAACCTCCAACACCCAAATACCTCATGATCCTTACTGAACCTGTCTTTTTAACATTTTTGCTGATGGGACTGGTTTCTTGACCATATCACCTTGAACCGAGTATCCCCCACCCCACTAAGCCAGAGACTTTGCGGTCCTCAAGTGTCCACTACTTCCCATCCTGCAAACATTGTCCACTCGCGAAAGTCTTGTTGAGTACACCACACCTGTCTTTCTAACTATTCAGCCCCTAAACATACTACCTGCCGCCCGTCAATACAGAAGAACTGAAAAACACGCAGCCAGGGGACAGGACCAGCTGACCAGCAAGAAAAAAGGCGTGGCAACATCTAGCCCGCGAACGGCCGGAGATTCAAAGGAGAATGACATCCCAGCCCCAGAGATAATCAAGCCCTCCCCCCACCCCCCTCCCAAAACAAAGAAAAAACAAAACAACCCAACAGAAAAGAACCTCCTGAAAAGATCAAGAACACAGAACAGAAGAGAAGAACGCCCCCCCCACCCCCTCCCCCACGCCAGCAAACAGAATCCATACCCCCCTCCCCCCCCCCGACTCCACCCCCCCGCCTCCGCCAACACAAGGCCCCCCCAATTTCACAACCGAAAAACCACATCCCTCCCCTTAAACGCAGCAACCCTCCCACGACCACCAGACAGAAACGACCCCCACCCCCCACCCCCCCCCAGACAGCTTACAGAAGATCTAGTCTCTCACCAGTCTATCGCCCCGGTTTGTGCCCACGAAATGCCGTCCATAGTTGTCTCCCCACAAGGTCACTCACGACCCACAACCTGCCTTACCGAACCCCCCACCTGCGACGATGCCGCAGCCTCGCCGTACATGGACGACAATCAGGAATGGCAAGCCATGATAGACAGGCACCAGCAAAGGACAACTGCACCCCACGGAACCACCAGTCCGGCATGTTGCATTGCCAGACCAACCCTGCTACCCACGATGGCCGTCTGTACTCCAGACTCTCGGCCAGCTCGTTGTTCAGGATACGCCCTTCATCTCCGCTGTCTCAATGGGCATGCTGTCGGGCGCACCATCGCATGTTTGCCTCGGACACTCCGCCGAACACTCGACGGCCAGTGATCCAAGCT
Organism: Conus betulinus; assembly: GCA_016801955.1. Taxonomy (NCBI): domain Eukaryota; kingdom Metazoa; phylum Mollusca; class Gastropoda; order Neogastropoda; family Conidae; genus Conus; species Conus betulinus. The sequence goes on along the minus strand of JADBJO010010754.1, from coordinate 11,076 downwards.
CACCGTGGCGGTCTCCCAACAGTATCCCTGGTCATGGGGACGGCAACACAGCCGATTGCAATCCTCAACTTGTATAGGCACTTCAGGATGGGAGCCGACAGCACGATACGCGACCACACACACCCACACAGTCCATCACCACTCTGTTCAAACGTTGCTGTCTCACACAGCACACCCCCAGCGTCCATCACCCCACTCTGTTCATGATGGCTGGCCACACCATCACCCCACCACACTCACCACAAAGAAAAAAATCCATCCGACGTGTTTTTTCAACATGGCTGTCCCACAGAACAGCACCACCCATCCAACTTCACTCCCATGTCCTCCCCTGTTTGTCATGATGGCTGCTCACACACAACACACAACCATCCAACACTCAGGTCTGTTCAAAGATGGGCTGTCCCACACAACAATCACACGATCTCTTCACTCAGTCCTGTTCAAGATTGCTATCAACACACAGCAACACACACACCATCACCAACTCGGTCTGTTCAAGATGGCTGTCCCCACACAGCAACACACAAATTTAGCCTCACTCAGTCTGTTTGCTGGACTGCACTTCCACCCTGTTTGTTCTGTTGATGTTTAGGTGACCTTGTTTTAGATGGTCCTATTTCAATGTTTTTGATATAAACTGGATTGTATACTAAGAAGCCACTCTCAGAAATGTGTGTGTGTGTGGGTGTGTGTGTGTGTGTGTGTGTGTGTGTGTGTGAGGCATGAGTGCGTTGTGGTGTGTGGGGGCGGCCACGCGGTGTGTGTGTGTGCGAGCACACATGCGCACCTGTGTGTGTGAGTGGCAACACTGAGCGTGTGTGTGTGTGTGTGTGTGTGTGTGTATGGAATTGTCCTGGTATATGTGTGTGTGTGACATGCATACGCTCTTTTGTGAGCATGTATGCAAACCAAAAACTATGTCAAATACATGATAGAATTAGAAACAAAGCTGGTTTTGAAACAGAGAGACTAAAGTTCATATGAAGAGAAAAACAATGGAACAGGTTGGGAAGATTCTGGAGAGTAGTGATACAATGTAAGAAAGTGGGAAAGGGCGAGTGTAGTAATGCACTAATACAGCACTGTTCAACACGACACAGCACACTACAACACAAGTAAGCATGCAACATAAACACTGAACAATACAGCACTGGCCAAATACAATACAAACACAGCACAAAAACCATACACAAACAATACCCTGCGTTCAGCTGCCCATGACTCCTCTACCATCATCAACTGCCATTTTCAGTGCTCAACTTACACAGGTTCTGTCCGGCTTTGGGGTCCAACACGCGGAGTTCCTTCCCTTTCTTCACAGGCTTCTCCCACCGCTTCTGTGGACTCTTTCTTTGCTGCCAGAGACAGAGGATACATGGATATTGTGAAGAGATGAAGGGGTAAGGCAGGATGAGAAAGACAATGATTAAAAAAACAAACAAACATGTGAAGGAAAAGAAGAAACAGAGCAACCATGGACAGTTTAGTGCAGTACAAGCACAGGGCAAACCGATAATCTCATACACTGAAAATACAGACAGAAGGTGTGCGTGTTGAGGAGTGAGAATGTCTGCGAGTGTATGTATGAGTGAGTGGAGTGTGTGTGTGTGTTGTGTGTGTGTGTGTGTGTGTGTGGTGTGTGGTTGTGTGTGTGGTGTGTGTGTTGAGTGTGTGTGTGTGTGTGTGTGTGTGTAGTGTGTGTGGGTGTGTGTGGTGTGTCGAACCCAAAATCACAGACTGACCAAAGCAAAAATAAAAATACACAGGCAGTTACCATGTCTGAAACTAGTATTCCCACATATACAAGGCATGACAAATGAGTATATACAAATTCACACTCAGACACAACAGAAATATTATTATCCCTTTTACACTCTCTTCTCACTCATTCACTCTCTCACAGAGAGGAGAGAGAGAGGAGAGAGAGTTACGAGAGGAGAGAGAGAGAGAGATGAGAGAGAGAAGAGAGAGAGAGAGAGAGACTCAAATAATCTATTCATAAAGGCCACATGGCCCAGAGTGGGGATATACACAGTGATTTGTATTGCATATTGATATTGGTATTCTTTGCGTTACATGCATACTTCACTTCTTGAATGCTTTATATGAATAAACAGCTAACTGTTTAACAGTGTTTTCATTGGATGATGACATTAACAGGTCGAAAAAAGCACGGATTGTTGGAATACTTTTCATGAGATGAATTGCTCTCTAAGGTTTTTTAATACTGGACAAGCCAAAAGAAAAAAAAGAACTTTATCCTCTTTTGTATTTCGACATAATGGACAGATCAAATTTCTGTGACATGGCTGTCTATAACAGAAGTAGTGAGTGAAGAGATCAGATACACCAAATCTTAACTCAAAGCCGGAGAAAGAGAGACAGAGTGAGTGAGTGAGTGAGTGAGTGAGTGAGTGAGAGAGAGAGAGGAGAGAGAGAGAGAGAGAGAGAGAGAGAGAGAGAGCGAGACAGACAGACAGACACAGAGAGAGAAAATGAGAGAGAGAGAGAGGGAGTGAGAGAGAAAGAGAGAGAGAGAGAGAGAGAGAGAGAGAGAGAGAGCATGAGAGAGACAGACAGACAAAGAGAGTGAGAGAGCAGACAGAGGAGAGACAGACAGAGAGGAGAGAGAAAGATAGAGTCGCGTGAGAGAGAAAGAGAGAGAGAGAGAGAGATGTATACAAATACAGTCAGAGACAGGCGTAGACAGAGACAGTAGAGAGACAGATGTAGAGTACCAGGAGCCTTGGTGGAGAACATGGTTTCCAGGCTGAGGAAGATCTCAATGTCTTCAAAGGCTGCCTCATTGGCCTTGACCCACACAGAGCCCTTGTCCACCTGCTTGGCATTCAGCTGAAAACCACGGTGCAACGGTCAGCGTGATTGTAGACACACACTTCTCCTACACTCACAACTTCATCATCAATCTGCTCAGCGTGATTATAGACACACTTTCCCCACACCCACACATTTCATCATCAATCTGCTCAGTGTGATTATAGACACACTTTCCCCACACCCACAACTTCATCATCTATCTGCTCAGCGTGATTATAGACACACTTTCCCCACACCCACAACTTCATCATCTATCTGTCTCGTCTTGATAATAGACACACTTTTCCCACGCCCACAACTTTATCATCTACCTGGTCAGCGTGAGAATAGACACACTTTTCCCACACCCACAACTTCATCATCTATTATAGACCCACTTCTCCTACACCCATGACTTCATCATCTATCTGTCTAGTCGTGATTATAGACACACTTTTCCCACACCCACAACTTTATCATCTATTACAGACACACTTCTCCTACACCCAGAACTTCATCATCTATCTGTCTAGTCCTGATTATAGACACACTTTCCCCACACCCACAACTTCATCATCTATCTGGTCAGCGTGAGTACAGACATTCTTTTCCCACGCCACAACTTAATCATCTATCTGGGAGGTCCATCAGCTTAATTCATGGAGTTCCCTACCAAAGAACCAATGTTCACTGGTCAAACCATCAGTCAGTGGCACTGATGCAGTGGTCACTGTCCAGCAGCAGATAACAGGAGATACAGGTTTTAAATCTTCTGGGAAGAATCCTTGCTGTGTTCTTTTTTTTTTCAGCCCGGCTGAAAGTGATTAAGGTTTGTGTGTGTCCAGGGCTGTACTGCCGAGTTTCATCCGCTTTTACATACACCTGTTTATTTATACTTTACCTGGCTACCTCAATGAAGGAGACGGCTCTGTGGTTGCATGGTTAGAGCAAATGGCTGTGGAGTCGACAAGCGTGAGAGTAAACCACTGGTGGGTCGTATTCTTATGGCTTTAAAAACTCTCTCTGATCACTCTCATCATAATGCAGTGTAACTTACTACTCTCACCCTATTCCAAAGTAATTTACCATTCTTATCATATTCCAATGTAACTATCAATGTCATCCTATTCAAATGTAACTTGACATTCTCACCCTAGTCCACTCTAACTCCGCCTCTCACCCTATTCCAATGTAACCCCTTCTCACCCTATTCCAACGTTAACGCCCAATCTCACTCTCACCTGTTCCATTTAACTCCTACTGTCACCAATTCCAATGTGACTCCCACACTCACCCTATTCTCATGTAACTCCTACTCACCCTTGGGTCCACTGCAACTCCCACACTCACCCTACTCTTGTTCACTCCCAGTCTCACCCTATTCTATTGTAACTCCCCTCTCTCTGTAGTCTAACACGACCCCCCTTTTATGGTATTCCAAATTAACTCCCACTCTCACCATATTCTAATAAAATCCACTCTCACCATATTTTAACAAAACCACTTCTACCGTGTTCAAATAAAACCCACTCTCACCATGTTCTAGTAAAACCCACTCACACCATATTCTAATAAAACCCACTCCTATCATGTTCTAATAAACCCCACTCTCACCATATTCTAATAAAACCCACTCTCACCATATTCTGATAAAAACCACTCTCGCCATGTTCTAATAAAACCCACTCTCACCATATTCTAGTAAAACCCACTCTTACCATATTCTAATAAACCCCACTCTCACCATATTCTAATAAAACTACTCCCACCATATTCCAATGTAGCACCCAACTCGCACCGTTTTCCAATTTAACTCCAACTTCCATCATGTTCCAATATACACTCTGACCCCTTTTCAAAGGTATTTCCTCTTCTGACGCTTTTACAGTGTAACTCTCACACTCACCCTAACCCAATGTAACACCAAGTCTCACCCCATATTCCACTTCAATCATCACTTAACCAATGTAACACCAAGTCTCACCTTATTACAGTTCAATTGTCACCTAATCTAATGCAACACCAGTCTCACCTCATTCCAGTGTAACTCCTACTCTCACCCTTACTCAACGTAATACCAAGTCTCACCTTACTCCACTTCAATTGTCACCTAACTCAAGGTAAACAGCTAGTCTCACCATATTTCAGTTCAATCGTCACATTACTCAACACAACACCTAACCTCATCTATTTCAGTTCAGTCGTCACCTTACTCAATGTAACACCTAGTCTCAGCTTATTTCAGTTCAGTCATCACTTAGTCTCACCATATTTCCGTTCAATCATCACCTATCTCAACGTAACACCTAACCTCATCATATTCAGTTCAATCATCGCCTAACTCAATGTAACACCAAGTCTCACCATATTCCAGTTCAATCGTCACCTAACTCAATGTAGCACCTAGTCTCACCATATTCCAGTTCAATCGTCACCTTACTCAACGTAACACCTAGTCTCACCCTATTCCAGTTCAAATCGTCACCTTACTCAGTGTAACACCTAGTCTCACCCTATTCCAGTTCAATCGTCACCTTACTCAATGTAACACCTAGTCTCACCATATTCCAGTTCAATCGTCACCTTTACTCAATGTAACACCTAGTCTCACCATATTCCAGTTTCAATCGTCACCTAACCCAACGTAACACCTTGTCTCACCATATTTCAGTGAATCATCACCTAGTCTCACCTTATTCCAGTTCAATCGTTTGGTGGGCACCTTGACATCGTACTTCTTCTTCTGCTTCATGCCGTGAGGAAGCTGATTGGATGGCGGAGAAAAGGCAGGAGGAGGGGGGGCCCCTGGGGGCCGAGGAGCACCGGGTGGGGGAGGAGGGGGCGGAGGCCCGAACCCAGGGGGTGGAGGAGGGGGGAGGGGGGCCACCCCAGGAGGTGGGGGTGGGTGGTGGGGGTGGTGGTGGTCCCCCACCAGGAGGAGGAGGAGGAGGTGGTGGGGGAGGAATGGCACCACCTGGAGGGGGTGGGGGAGGAGGGGGAGGTGGAGGACCTCCTCCTTGGTTCTTGAGGAGGGAGGCCGACACTGTGGCCCCAATGCCTTGGCTGATCTGTGAGAGGAACATGACATCATCATCATCATCATCAACCTTCACACACAATATGGGAGGGGCACTGTGGCCCCAATGCCTTGGCTGATCTGTGAGAGAAACACGTCATCATCATCATCATCATCATCATCCTTCACTACAATATGGGAGGGGCACTGTGGCCCAATGCCTTGGCTGATCTGTGAGAGAAACACGTCATCATCATCATCATCATCATCATCATCCTTCACAACAATATGGGAGGGGCTGACACTGTGGCCCCAATGCCTTGGCTGATCTGTGAGAGAAACACGACATCATCATCATCATCATCTGCAGTCATAAGATAGTCACGTGACGCCCACCCTACTTCCGATTACGGAAGATGCCGAAGATTGTGTACCGTCCGTCATTCAACGAGGCCTGCGCGCAAGGCAACCCCAGGGAACCTTGGCGCTAGCGGGGAAGGTAGGGCGGGGCATTAGAGTCTGACATGGTAAGTATACTTAGCCAAACAGGGGAGTATAATACAAACTCCCCATTTTGGCGTCGTATACTATACCATGTCAACCATAGCAGAATTTAAAGGAATAGGAGGAGGGCCGAGCGCCCTAATGGTTCCTGGGTTAACTGTTATGGCTGCATTGGCCGCCACAAATGAAACCCCTTCAGAACCATCAGCCCTGGTCATGCGGATGTCCCTTAGATAAAAGTTTATGAAGGCTCTCCGAACGCCAGTAGGCTGCCTCCAGGAGATGGCGCACGGGGACAGAGTGCTGGAACGCGCTGTGGACGTGGCCAGCGCTCTGACCTCGTGGGCTCGAGGGGAAAGGGCTGGGAGGTCTTTGTGGGGCCTGGGCATAGGCAGATTTGATAGTATTGGATAGCCACCTAGAAATCGAGCCCGCCGAGATGTCTTTCTTGCTGTTGGGGTAGATGGAAATAAGGAGGCTTCTCTGAGAGGAACGCCTGGGGCGGGAACGCTCCAAGTAGTATCTGAGGCACTTAGAGGGACACAGGGTCCATGTCCCCGCCGCCTTCGCTGCCCAAGATATCCGCTAGGGAGCGGATAGCAGGGAAGGAGAGGACGTGCCTGGTTCCTGTTCTTCGCTAAGAAACCGGCAGGAACTTAAGCGAGACCGAGCCGTCTCTGTGAAAGGCGATGTCCCGAGGGTCACCACTGAGGGCATGAATCCCACTTCTTCTTCTCCTGGCTGAGGCCAGGGAGAGAAGGAAGGTGGTCTTGAAGGAGAGAATGTCAAAGGGAAAAGCGCGGAGGGGCTCGAAAGGGGGTTTCTGAGGGATTCAAGAACCAGAAAGCGGTCCCACATGGGAGCGCGCCTAGGGGACTGAACTTGCCGTAGGGCCACCCCCCGAGATAGTTCTCTAAGGAGAAAGTCATTGTCGAATGATGGGCCGCCCAGCTGTCGGATGGTGGTGCATATGGCCGATCTGTAGCCCTGAATGGAACTAGCCGAGGGCTTTCGAGAGGACGAAAGATGGGATAGGAAATGCCTATCTGGATGATGGAGGGGAGGAGGTAGGGGACCGAGTTAGCCGTGCACCACGTGACCCATCTCTCCCATTGGTAATTGTAGAGGGACTCGGTGCTGGTCCTATGCGGGCCAAGGCCAAGTCCGTAATCACTGCGATGCCCCCGCTTCTGTCAGGGTATCTAGGACAGACCAGGGTCTGTCCGCGGGGGTGGCGGGGACCGGTGGTCGCAATTTGGTTGGCATATCAGCCAAGCGTGTAGGCAAAGCATCTGGGGGGTTGGAGTGAGGGAGGCCCGAGCGAGGTTGTCTGAGCAAGTCCCACCGAGGGGCTAGCTGGAGAGGGGAACGTGAGTTAGGGACCTGAGGTCTGGGAACCACAACTGGCCGGCCACCACGGGGGTTTATAAGGATGAGTTTGGGTCTCTCCAGCCTGGCCTTCCTGATCACTTTGAGAAGTATTGGGAAGGGGGAAAGGTGTATGCGATGAGTCCCGTCCAGGGGAGGGAGAGCGCATCGACTGCGTACGCTCGGAGATCCAGGACGGGAGAGACATACATGGGAAGGCGATGGTTGAAGCGGGTCGCCAAGAGGTCGACCATGGGCTTGAACCAGTGCTCTCATAGTGTGGTTAGCGTCAGCTTGTTCAGGGTCCACTCTGTGTGCAGAAGGGTCCCTGAGCGGCTGAGAGAGTCTGCCAGGATGTTGCGTGTCCCCGCTATATGTCTCGCACGGAGGGTGGTTCCCCGTGCGTGGCACCAGCGAAGGAGGGCCTCTGTCCGTAGGAGAGGCCGATGGAGTGAGCCCCCCCCCCCCCCCCTTTTGATGTAATGGGCTACCAATGTGTTGTGTCCGTGAGGAGGAGAACCAGTTGGGCGAGATGAGGTGTTGGAAGGAAGTGGAGGAAGGCCAGCCTGACCGCTTCCAATTCTAATATCTTGATGTGGAGGCATGCCATCTGTGCGTCCCACACCCCCGAGGCATGACTGTCCCCCAAGTGGGCCCCCCAGCCCGAGTTGGAGGCGTCCGTGTACAGATTGAGGGACTGAGTTGGGAGAGAGATTGGAACGCCGGTGGTCAAAGTGGACGGATTGAGCCATTGTCCGTGGCGCCAGAGAACCAGTGGCCGAGGGGAATGGTCAGGTCCCAGCGGTCCGAGGTCTGGGACCGACGACGACGGAACTCCCTCTGCAGCTGGGGTTTGGGGACCCGACCTAGCGGATGAGGGCTGAAAGGGACTTCCATCATCCGTAAGAGGCGAAAGATGAGGTCCACTATCCCAGCGGACCTCTCTGGGGTCGGGGCGACCTTCATGGCAATCGTGTCGAAACTCATGCCAGGAAAAAGAGAACCTCTGACTGGGAATGAGTTCGCATCTGAGGGGGTTGGTTACAAAACCCAGGGTGGAACCGAGCCTGAGGAGGCGCGTGGTGTGGGCTCAGCACTGAGCCCGGGAGGAGGCCAGGACAAGCCAGTCGTCGAGGTACACCAGGAGGCGCATGTCCTCCTGTCTGGCTAGGGCGGCCATCTCCTTGACAACCTTCGTGAAGAGGAAGGGTGCCAGGGAGAGACCAAAGGGGAGAGCTTTGAACCGGAACACCCGACCCTGCCAGACGAACCGGAGATAACGTCTGTGAGCCGGGTAAAGGAGGATCTGGAAGTACGCATCCTTCAGATCTATGGAGGTGGCCCAATCTAGGTGGTGGATGGAGTCCCTGATCTGGGATCTGGAGGGAAGAAGAGAGGTCGAGGATGGGCCTCCATCTCCCCGAGGGTTTGGGGATCACGAAACAGGTGGGAGTAAAAACCCGGGGTTGGCCTGGTGGGCGGGTTGTCCCTGTTCCGTGCCCACCGCGGGTGTGTCCCCTAGTCACTGGAGAGGGCGTGCCTGTTGGCCGAACCGAAAATGGAGTTGCTGGTGAGGTTTCGATTTTGACCTCTGCAAATCTAGAGGGCGCTTAGCCGGCCCGGCGTTGGGAGATGGGGCTTGTCGGGGATACGGTGTTGGGCCCGATGGACCTGGGGTAAGACCAATAGGGGGGCCTGGAAGGGCGTGGCTGAGGCCGGGGGGCAAAGGACGCCGCCTGCTTGCGTTCCTCGACCGCAAGGGACATATCCGAGGTGGAGTACTCGCCAAAGTGCGAGTGATCCTGGCCCGGGACACACCGAAGGGAAGCCTTGAGTGCCGGGGAGTGAAGAGCGTGTAAGCACCGTGTTTCTTGCCACTAGCAAGTAATAGAAGTGGCTTGTTGCTGCGCTGTCCGCCGCAGCCGACCAGTGATGCGATATCCTGTTGACTAGGTGTCGCATAAAGGGATCGCTGAATAAGCGAGATTCGTCCTCATGGTGTGGTTTCGGAGGTATTGTCCGAAGGCACTGGGACGGCGCCGTCATCCCCAGGCCAGAGTACCTCCGCCCTCTGCAAGAGCATGGTAAGGTAGGCATGCCCTGCAATGGTGTGTAAGATGCCCATCCGGGCTACCCGGTCGCAGTCCTTTAATGCTTTAAAGGAGATGGTGCCCGAAGTAGGGGGGCCCGGTTGGGCATCAGGCGACAATCAGACTGGGAGATGGCCCCACCCTCCCTGGTCGCCGGATTGTCTGCAAGGAGGGAGGTCACTGGGTGCTTCCTGCGGGTCCCGAGGAGGGAGCCGAAGGGGGTCGCATTGGGTGCCGGGGGAAGGTCTTGACCCGGCGGGGGGACGGCGTCTGCACCCCTGGCGCGGATTGCCGGACTCTCCCACAGCGAAGAGAGGGACTGAGGAGCGACGAGCCTGAGTTTGGCCAAGATATCGGCAGAGGGAGGGGCTTCCCTCGACTCCAAGTCCGGTCGAAAACCGGTCAATGGTGCGGATATCGTAAAGGGATGAGAAGAGGTCCTCATCGTCGTCGTCCTCCGGGTGTGGGGAGTCGAATTCCTGGGAAGGTAGGTCCTCCTCAGGGGGCATCTGCGCGGGTGCGTGAGGGTCCCGCCCTCGTTGGGTGGTGGCAGGGGGGGGGGGGGGGGGCGGGCCCCTCGTGGCTCTGTGCTCAGCAGACGGGCTAGGGTGGGAGAGCCCGGACTGCCGATCGGACAGCGCCCGAGGTGGGAGACCAAGGTCGACCCAGGTCTGTGAGATTGGGTGCCACAAGCGACCATATAGCTGTTCGGTTGTGAGTGGGTGTAAAGTCACTGGTCTCTCTCGGGGGCATAGAGCCACTGGTCCCCGGGGAGATAAGCGGGCTGTGGCGGCCCAGGGTACTGTGCAGGGACTCCCCGGGGGACCGGGGTAACCTTGAGCAGCAGAGGGGGGGGGTAGTGTTCGACCATGGTATGTCGTCCCCCCCCCCCCCCCGGAGTGCGCTGGGACCCAGGGAATAGGGCCGGTTACCCGTGGTCCGCTGGTAGATCCTCCCCCCGGAGGAACGGGACCGAGGACGTTGCCCAAAAGGGGGGCCGAGTAGGTCGGACCCCCAGCGTCCTGAACCCCTAGGGGAACCTGCGACGGGCGAGCGGGGTAGATCGGCCGTCCTTGTGTATGTTCACAACCGGTGGAGGCACTCGGTGTTCCCATACGCCCAGAGTTATGGTCATGTGCATGGTCTTGCCATGACGTGGCCATAAAACTGCGTCCGGAGATAACGGGACGCTCCTCGTGCAGGGGTGTTGGCTGCACCTGTGCACGGGTGGGGAAGAGCGTCGTGAGACGGCGAGTCCAGATGGGGGGGGAGACGTGG
>JADBJO010010753.1:38619-70029 GCA_016801955.1 Conus betulinus | reverse complement strand
GCCCCCCCCCCCCCCCCCCCCCACCCCCCCCCCCTGTGACTATGGGATATCGACGTGTTGTCCGTGAGGAGGAGAAAACTAGTCTGGTAAGTCGTGTGACGCCAATTCTAATATGTTGATGTGGAGGCGTGCCATTCTGTGCGCCCATCCCACACCCCCGAGGCATGACTGTTCCCCCTAAGATTGGGCCCCCAGCCCGAGTTGGAGGCGTCCTGTGTACGTCCGTGTACAGATTCGAGGGACCTGAGTTGGGAGGAGAGATTGGGAACGCCGGTGGTCAGGGAGTGGATGGATGAGCCATTCGTCCGTGGCGCAAGAGAACCAGTGGCCGAGGGGAATGGTCAGGTCCCAGCGGTCCGAGGTCTGGACCAACGACGACGGAACTCCCTCTGCAGCTGGCGTTTGGGGACCCGACCCAGCGAATGAGGGCTGAAAGGGACTCCATTCATCCCTAAGGAGGGAGGACAGAGTTCTGGCCGAGGTGTGTGAATGGCTCCTCTAGTCGCGAGGATGAGGTCCCACTATTCATGCGGACCTCTCTGGGGGTCGCTGGGGAGGGAGGAGGAGGAAACGCATGAGGGGAGGGCGACCGTTGAGCCCAGGGTAGGCGAAAACCCGTCCTGCCAGAACCGACACTACCCAGGGGCTGAGGCCCATACGTCGCCACTGGCGGGGCGTGCCGGGAGAGGTTGCCCGCCAGGGGAGACGATGGTCCAGGTGGGGGGGGGGGAAGGGGAAGAGGGGGGCCGGTTGTCTTGATGGGCAGGGGTGGGCCAGCTCCGTGCCCACCTACGGGAGTGTCCTCGGCTCACCGGGCTGGCGAGGTTTCGATTTCGACCTCTGCGAATTAAGTGGGCGCGCTTGGCCGGCCCGGTGGTTGTGAGATGGGGCTTGTCGGGGATACGGAGTGGGCCTGTTGGACTGGGGGTAAGACCGATAGGGGGGCCTGGAAGGGCGTGGCTGAGGCGGGGGGCAAAGGACGCCGCCCTGCTTGCTTGCGTTCCTCGAGCGAAAGGGACATAGCCGAGGTGGAGTACTCGCCAAAGAGCGAGTGATCCTGGCCCGGGACACACCGAATAGGGAGATGCCTTGAGTGCCGGGGAGAGTGAGGAAGCGTGCAAGCACCGCGTCTCTAGCCACTAGCAGGCAATTGAAGTGGCTTGTTGCTGCGCTGTCCGCCGCAGCCGACAAGTGATGCGATATCCTGTTAACTAGGTGTCGCATAAAGGGATCGCTGAATAAGCGAGATTCGTCCTCATGGTGTGGTATGGAGTGTCGGAGTATGTCCGAAGGCACTGGGACGGCGCCGTCATCCCCAGGCCAGAGTACCTCCGCCCTCTGCAAGAGCATGCTAAGGTAGGCATGCCCTGCAATGTGGTGTGTAAGATGCCCATCCGGGCTACTCGGTCCCAGTCCTTTAACGCTTTAAAGGAGATGGTGGCCCGAAAGTAGGGGGGGCCCGGTTGGGTATCAGGCGACAATCCGATTGGTGGACGAGACGTGGCCTGAGTTTTGGTTGGGCTCGGGGGGCGGCCCCACGATCTCAGGGAAGGCCAAGATATCGGCAGAGGGAGGGGCGTTCCCTCGACACCAAGTCCCGGTCGAAAACCGCGTCAATGGTGTGTGAGGATTCATAAAGGGATGAGAAGAAGAGGTCCTCATCGTCCCGTCGTCCTCAGGCTGTGGGGAGTCGAGTTCCTGGGGAGAAGGGAGGTCTTCCCTCAGGGGGCAATCTGCGCGGAGAAGAGTGAGCGGCTGAGAGGGTCCCGCCCTGGTTGGGGGGTGGCCAAGAAAGAGGGGGGGGGGGGGGGGGCCTAGAGAATAGGGTACGGGGGAGGGCGGGGGGGGCCGTGGCTCTGGCCCTCGTGGCTCTATGTGCTCGGCAGACGGGCTATAGGGTGGAGAGGCCCGGGACTGCCGGAATCGGTCGGGACAGCGCCCGAGGTGGGAGACCACCAGGTCGACCCCAGGTGACTGTGGAGAGCTTGGGTGCCACAAGCGACCAAAGATGTTCAGGGTTGGGAGTGTGGGTATTGAAGCACTGGGGTCCCTCTCTCGGGGGACATAGAGCCACTGGTCCCCGGGGAGATAAGCGGGCTGTGGCGGCCCCGGGGTATTTCTGTAACTCTAGAAAAGGGACATACATTGAGTGGTAAAGATAGGGCCAAGCCTACAGGGGGGCAAATATGGTAACACTCTGAACATGATCATAAAAAGACATCCTGACCACGGAAGTTCAGTGTTTTATGATAAACGCATAAAAAAAAAAGGTTATAGGTGTCCTGGACTGCTATATAATTTAATGAATCTTGCAAAGAATGTTTCCACATTTAGACACGGAGAGGGAGGCCAAAGGAAGTTAGAAGGAAGAAGAGTTACTTTGGAAAAGCCAAGCAAGCTTTAGAAGGCCAATAAAAAAATATGAAAAAAAAAAAATTATGAAAAACATAAAAAGAGGACAGAGATGGTTCACAGCAGAATTTTCAAGTGTTTTTGGGAGCAGGATGGTGATATGGCATTTGTTGTTAGTGGGCACCTGAACGTAGGATTTTAAAAAAGGAGAGCTTTCGTGTGTCCAAAGACAAGGAGTCATAGTTTTACATTCCAAATAAGGACTATAACCGCACGAAATTTTCATAAAGAAATGGAGGGCCAATCTCACTGTTAAATTTAAAATGTTATACATAAAAATTGGCGCATCTGGCAACAGCAAATCGTTGGAAAAAACATCTTCCGAAAAACGCTAATCAGTGCGGATTCAAAACTGGTTTCATTCAAAACCAGATATATTGGTGGGACAATTTAAGGCTTATATTGCCGATACTATAGTATACTTAGACCAACCAGTTTACCTGGACTTTTACTAAATTAGAGACTTTTGAGAAAGCGTTTTTGACTCAGTTTAGCTGATCCGGAGCTTTATGTTTTAAAAAGTATTGAAAGCGTTTGGTTTTCAATCAGGAATTTGGTAAATGGGGTGGAATCATTTTGATTCAAATATTGAAATAGTGTGTGTTCTTGCTAATGTCAAGTCTCTCAATGGTTTGACGTGGAGGCGAGGGGAGTTTTTTTGAGACAGGGGTGGACCCACTCTCGCCGTATTTATTTATCGTTATGTGTAGAAATTTGGCAATCATGTTGGCGAGGGGAAAAGGAGAGAGAACATCAGGGAATTGTTTTAAATAATGTTGAACACAAGCTTTCTCAGTATGCAGATGATACGAATTTCTTTTTAGCGGGTGATGGTGGTGATAAAAAAAATCATTGGAAACTTGCATAAATACAACTAGACACATTTAGTTCTAAGTCAGGCTTGAGAAGGTTGAACTGAAACTGTTGAGAAAACTAGTGTAATTTGGTTGGAAGGGACGTGTATCGTAAAAAAAAACTCCCCCGTTCGTCACATGGACCACTTAGGAATTGAATGGAAATCACCAAGTTTTCAAAATTTTAGTGCGTTTTTGGTTTTTTTAAATTACTAATGATGCACGACAAAACTGTTGAAGCTATATCTGCTATTCAGAGAAATTAGCATTAGCATTGTTAAAATATTTGTTTAAGATTTTGGACTAAAAGACAGATTTAAAACCTTTGGGGAAAGAGGGTAGGTAGCAGTTTTGAAATCCTTAATTTTATCAAAATTAATCTATCTGTGGATTCTTCTACCCAACCCACCAATAGTTTCTTTCAGACCCTGCAATACTATTGTTACAAATTTGTATGGAATAAGAGAAAAAAAATTAAAATTAAACAGAAAAAAAAAAAAAAAAAAAAAACGGCACACAAAAGTGTAAGAAATGGCGGCACCTAGGAATCATCGGAAACCAGAACTAAAAACCTTTGCTAGTTCATTAAAAATGGACATGGCTACGGAAATTTTAAGACGACCGACAAAAACATAAATGGAAAGACAATTGCGACAACCAATTTTCCTATCTTAAATGTTCTTGAAAAAAATATGGACCTGAAAGTCACAACTACCTTTTCAAAAATCAAATGTTTTTCTGGACAGATGTGTTTGATGCATACAAAGAGATTTTTTCTATAAAATGTAGTAGTAAAATAAATTAAAAAAAACTAGTCTAATGAACTACTTGCAGATCCGGGAATGTTTTATAATCGTAAAATACAGATAGGCAAGAAAAGACAACATATTGTTTGTGGTAAAACATGGATTAGTAGTGAAAGGAATACACAGTATTGCAGATTTTCTGCTTCAAAATGGAAATTTGCTATTCCATATGAAGATTTTCAAAGAGAAATATAATGGTCCATATAAGAAAATTTTATACTTTTTCTGGGGTGTAAGAAAAGCAATAACTGCAATATATTACAAACATACTAAATAGCAGTTCATAACAATAAATGTATGGAAATATCTATTTGCTTTTAAAAAAATAAACATCTGTATTTAAAAGGGTCAAAATTCATACTATGATACATTTATTGATGATAACACACGGCCAAAAGGGTGCTGTGAAAGATGGGGACAAAAAACGACTGAATGTTGGAGAAAATGACTGGGGAAGTCATGCTTCTTTTATATCTTCACAAGATATTCGATGTTCAAAAGAAAAATGTGAAACTGAGTGGTTTTCAGGCTTAGAGTAGTTAGTACAAGGTGTCTTGGGACCAAATGTTATTCTTAAAAACATTGGGGGTAAGAGAACAGTGAATTATGTAGTAAGTTTGGTCACGCCACAAAGGACAGTATCAGTCATATGTCTGGAACTGTGGAGTTGTTAAAGATTTTTGGAATGCTAGTTTGATGTATATGTTATGAATGAAAAATGTCACAATGTGTCAAATTTACGAATCTACAGAACCACTGTTTTATTCTTGGTTCCGATAAAGATTATAAACATTGATCAGATCTTTTATTTCATTTTGATTTGTCTGCTTAAAAGAATACTTGTACCACTGTAAATCCAAATGGAAAATATGCCCACTGAAAAAAAAAAAAAAAAAAAAAAAAAAACAAAAAGAAAAAAGAAAAAAACGAAAAAAGGAAGAAAAAAAGCAAAAAAAAAATGAAAAAAAAAAAAGGAAAAAAAAAAAAGAAAGAAGGGGAAAAAAGAAAAAAAAACAAAAAAAAAAAAAAAAGGAAAAAAAAAAAAAAAAAAAAAAAAAAAAAAAAAAAAAAAAAAAAACAAAAAAAAAAAAAAGAAAAAAAAAAAGAAAAAAAAAAAAAAAAAGGAAAAAAAAAAAAAAAAAGAAAAAAAAAACTACACAGAATTTCATAAGTATTTGAAAAAATTAATTGAAAAAAAAAAAAAAAAGAAAAAAGAAAAAAAAAAAAAAAAAAAAAAAAAAAAAAAAGAAGAAGGAAAAAAAGAAGAAAAAAAAAAACAAAAAAAAAAAAGAAGGGAAAAAATTGTTTTTTTGTGTGACCTGTTTTAGGCCATAAAGAGTTGAGATCTAGTAAGCCATATTTGGTTACCTCTAATCATAATATAGTCCCACCTTCATTGTTTCTATTTGATGTAAAAAAAGTTGAGACCAAGGAAGAAACGAGAGAAGAAAAACAGAAGAACGAAGAAGAGGAAAAGAAAAAATCCCATATAAATATTAAATGACCGATGGTGTCAATCTAATTGTTTTTTTTTTACCATTTGCATAGTAGTATGTCAACGTTTTTTATTTGTTATGTTTTTTATGTATATGGTATGTGTTAATGCATATCCTTCTTCTGTTTTCACTTATATTGTGGGTAACTTATAATGAATACTATGTATGTATAAAAAAAAAAAAAAAGAAGTACACTGGGAAGTGTCCACACACACAGGCATTGTAGAGTGACCTAGTAGCCTCAATAAAACAACTGACAGTGTGTCCACAGCACACAGGCATTTTTTGTAGACCTCTTAGCCTCAACCAGCACACGAAGTTTCCACAGGGCACATGGGCATTTGTATAGACCTATAACCTCAACCAAGCACACTGAAGTGCGTTGACAGTAACAGCACACAGGCATTTTGTGGAGACCTCTAGCCTCAACCAGCACACTGAAGTGTCCCCCCAGCACATGGGCATTTGTTTTTTTGTAGACCTATAACCTCAACAAGCACACTGAAGTGTTGACAGCACACACAGGCATTTTTGTACATACCTCTAGCCTCAAACCCCGCACACTGAAGAGTGTCCACAGCACACAGGCATTTTGAAGACCTACAACCTCAAACAAGCACAATGATGAAGTGTTGACAGCCACACAGGCACTTTGTAGACCTCTAGCCTCAACCAGCACACTGAAGTGTCCACAGCACACAGGATTTTGTAGACCTACAACCCAACCAGACACGAAGTGTCCACAGCAACAGGCACTTTGTAGACAGTATAACCTCAACCAGCACACTGAAGTGTCCACAGCACCACAGGCATTTCTGTAGATCTCTAACCTCAACCAGCGCACACCTGAAGTGTCCACAGCACACAGGCATTTGATAGACCTACACCTCAACCAGCACACTTGAAGTATTGACAGCACACGGCATTTTGTAGGACCTACAACCTCAACCAGCACATGAAGTGGTTGACAAACACACAGGCACTTACTTAGGAATGGGGTGGTGTCAGTGAGGAACAATGTAGCGGTATGAGGAGGTGAGGAAGATGCAGTAGTAGATGAAGAGGGACAGATAGTAGAAAGAAGCGGCCAAAGGTCCTCCACTTACTGGTCAGCAGGGAGGGGTCACGCAAGGGATGGTCCAGCAGTATCTCTCGCTCTGAGGTCACCTCGTTCATGTCACACACACAAACACCCATTCATGTCACACACACAAATTACCCATTCATGTCACACACAAACACCTATTCATGTCGCACAAAAGACACCTGTTCATTGTCACACACAAACACCCGTTCATTGTCGCACAAAGACACCCGTTCATGTAGACACATAACCAACCAGTTCATGTCACACACAAACACCCCGTTCATGTATCACTACACAAACACCGTTCCTGTCAACACAAACAACCCTGTTCATGGTCACACTACAAACACGTTCATGTCACACCAACAAACATGTGACTTTCTTCCCCCCCTACTTCCAGTTGCATCCGTACAGCCAGCAGTATCTCTCAACTTGAGGTCACCTTATTTAGTCTCTCACACACACACACACGGCACAACACACACAGAGGCTTCCCCCGCCCCCTCCTTCTCCAGTCTATCATTACGACCAGCAGGACCTCTTGCTCTAAGGGTCACCTGTTCATGTCACAAAAAAACACAGGATTTTAGTTCTCACCCTTCCCCAATTTGATCCTTACAACCAGCCAGTATGTCTCGTTCTGAGGTGTAAATCTGTTCAACCACAAACAAACACACACACCACACACTCACGCGCAACAGGCTTCCCCCAACCCTTCTCCAGCGTTCTACTCCTTACAACCTAGCAGTAGTATCTCTGCTCGGAGGTGCACCTTTCACGCCACACACAAAAACACCTGTTCAGGTCATACACAAACATGTGCATGATCCCCCACCTACTACCCCTTTGATATCTTACAAACCAGCAGTGATCTTGTTAATGTCACAACACAAACACCAGTCATGTCACCACACAACATGTGTGCTGATCCCCCCCTACTCCACTTTGATCATACCACCCAGCAGTAGCATCTCGTTTATGTGACAACAAACACCAGTTCACGGCACACGGAAAACACATGGCATGATCCCCCCCTACTCCACTTTGATCCTTACAACCAGAAGTATGTCTCTGCTCTGAGGGTATCTGTTCATGTCACACACACACACGCTCTCTCCCCCCCCCCCCCCCTTCTCCAGTCTAAGCTTACAACCAGCAGCATCTCTTGCTAAAGACAGCCCCCCCCCCCACCACCTGTCTCCAGTCTAAATTCTTTACAACCAGCAGTTACCTCTCACTCTAACAACCAGTCAGTACCTTTTCAGGCATTCACACACACCACAACAACAGGTCCCCCCCCCCCCACTCGAATCCTGCAGCAAGCAAGCCCCCCCCCTCCCACCCCCCCACACACACACCTACTCCAGTCAAATTCTTAAGCAAGCAGCCCCCCCCCCCCCCCCCACACACACACACACACACACCCTACTCCAGTCTAATCCTTACAGTAAGCAGTTCCTCAGGGTGGGACCTGGCGTTGGTGTGCATGCACACTGTTTGTGTTGCCACCACGGGATTACGGACGACTTTCATTTTATGTTGTTTATAGCCTAGCCAACTGTAGAGGTCATATCAGGGCTGTACTTGCGCACTATGCTGATTCTATCCATTCCATTGCCACTCTACCCTTGTGCGGAATTACTCGACAGCTGCTTCAGAGCTGATGGCTGAATTAATTTCAGTGAAGCTACTGTGGAAATGGCTTACGCTGCCGTCCTTGCCCTTTTTGGGCCCCCCCCCAAAAAATAACTAACTAATAAATTGATAAGTTAAAAAAAAAACTGACTTTGTAAAATGATCATTAGTTGTACTCTACTGGATAGCTGAATGAATGCTCTATAAGCTGAACCAAATGTTTGTTATGATGCGTTTTGATAAACTGACGTAATAGTCAAACATAAAAAATGCATGTTTGCTCATGTAACATTAATAATAATAATAAAAAACCCTTATGTATTTGTCCTGAAGTATAATTCACTAACGATTGATAAGTTTACAAGAAATCTGAAAAACCACTCAATTCTTTCAGGTAAGTGCACTCACCTGAAATTCCCACTCTCAAGGCAGAAAACTGTGAGGAATCTTCAGCAGTTGCATCGCAACAGCTTTGGCTAAATTATCAGCACCAACTCTCATATGGTGACCGACTGTCTGCCAGGAGTTTGATTTTAAGTTCTTGTCTATATCAATTGTATTGCACTGCCTAATTGGAAAATAACTTGATCATTTTTGTCATGCAAAGGTTGACAGGGAAAGGAAACGCCACCTTCTTTTTTTCCCCTGCGTGTGACAGCTGAAACAAGGTGATCTGACTGCGATCGGACTGCACCCACCCATCCATTGAAGAGGCACAGACATCTTCATGGCCCACTGTCTCACCATGCTGAGCTCACCAGAAACAGCTGTATCAGATATCTCACTCCCCCAACCGTTAAGTATAACGACTGTGAGTAGCGTGATGTTAAATTTGATAAAATGCTCATCCTTTACCATGACCAAGACAGACCTCTGATCAAACATCTGATCCCCTGACTGACCATTAAGGTATGTGAGACTGTATGATGAAGCGTGACATTCATGATGACCACAGTGTGTTTACCTTGATACAGAGATGTCATGTCAGAGAGGGGCCTGATGACCACAGTGTGTTTTACCTGCTAGAGAGAGTGGCAGACCGCCTGATGACTGTTTGCGATGAACCACAGAGTGTTTACCATGACTAGAGATGTCAGGACAGCCTGATTGTCGTGATGACCCCAGTGTGTTACTCCATATCTGAGATGTCAGACAGCCTGATGATTGTCCTGATGATAATAGTGTGTTTACCATAATATTGAAATGTCAGACAGGCAGTCATTACTTTGGTGATGACCACAGGTGTTACCATTATATAGATATCAGACAGCCTGAGATTGTCGTGATTACCACAGTATGTTTTCCGTCATTATGAGATGTCAGGTGGGAAACATGAAGCATCCAGATGAGCATACTAACATTAGAGTGGTTCTGCGATGTGTCTCGGTGAGCTCCCTCTCTATTCTCCATGAGGGGTCTGAGATCTGTGAAAGAAGGGGTTGAAACTACAGGGGGAATTGAAGAAAGTGGGAGAAATATAGGAAGAGAATAGGGAGTGGGGGGGAAAAAGGGGGGGGGACAGGAAAGATGAAGAGAGAAGAGGGAAAGGGAAAAGAGGGTGGGAAAGGGAGGAAGAAGAGGGGGGGAAGGGGGAAACTGAGAAGAGGGAGGGGGGGAGGTGGAAAAAGGCGGGAAGGGAGGAAGAGGGGAAATAAAAAGGGGAAAGGGAAAAAAAATTAGGAAAGGGAAAGCAGAAAAAAAAGGGGGGGGCAGAAAAAGAAGAGAATAGGAATAAAAGGAAGAACAAAAAAGGGGGTAGGAGGAGGAAGGGGGAAAAAAAGTAAAAAAAAAAAGGGGGAGGAGAAGAGGAGGAGGAGTGGAGGAAGTAAAGGGGGGTGGATAAGATAGACAGGAACGAGAGGGGGGAAAAGGAGGAAATGGAAAGGTGAGAAGAAGGAGATGGAAAGAAGGGGAGGAAAGGGAGGAAAGAAGTAGGAAAGGGGGGAAAAATAAAAGAATAAATATAGATGAGCAAAATGGGTAAACCGGAGGGCAAATAGACCGAAAAATAAGAGGAGACAAGGTGAAAGAAGGAAAGGAAAGGAAGTAGAAGTAATTGATGATCCAAGGTGAGTACCATGAAAAATCAAATGCTAAACAAGCCGTATGGGTATGTATATGACAGATGGAGGAAAATGATATAATGTACGCCGAAGAATAACAATGTTAATACGGGTTGTACAGAATGAGTGAGGAAAGAAACCTGAGATTAACTACATTACCGAACGGGTTTAAGGTATAGATTCAGCAAGAAGATAAACAGAGAAACCACAGTAGCTTACATATAAACATGTATCAATTGTGCTCTATAAGGCGAACGATCAATGATATACACAACCCACCGTGAGCTCTATCGACAAGGCCATGGGGTATACCTTACACGAGGTCTAGTCGGTAATATGAATGATATATAAGAGCCCTATACCAATGATTTTGCTGATGATATTAAGACACAGAGTTAATTACATATCGAATGTGGGTTTACAATAGTAATAGAGCTTCAAACGCCCGTGGAACGTGTGTGACAGATAAAGGGGAAAGAGCCAGTTACTTAGATCCCAAGACTAATAAGATGCCTCCAAGCTGCTAATCACGAGTGATAATAAAAGAGATCAAAGAATAAAAGACGATATAACCAGTGTAGTGAAAGCTAATGTGCAGGTGACAGAATTAGATCCCTGAAAAAGCGTTCACCAGTAGCGACCAATCACCCCCAAACGAAACACAACAACACCAAGCAGCTCACACGCATTGCCTACGTTGATGATGCCACAACGACCGACCACATAAGAGCCAGATTGTCCGTCGACACCATAGCATGCAAGCTCAGAGCGGTTGCGGTAACTAGCAGTAGAGACCGCAGTGAACACACAGATAACACGACATGAACACAACGAACGAGCATAGAACACCGATCAAATCCTTTACAGACGAATGCCCGGAAGATACACCACAGGTGCAGATCCAAACATAAGTGAAAACCAAACTCTTGGAAGTAGAAAGTAAAAAAGAAATTCAATACAAAGAACGGACAACTGAGGAAATAGTGAATGAAGCGAATCACAAACTAGGTAGGCAGAAAAACCGTAGCGACAGTACTAAAGCGCCTATAATCTAAGTTATACAAAAAATGAGGATGGTGAAAGAAAGAAAAGAAACCGAAAAGACCTGTAATCAGAGGCACATGAAATGTCGAAAGACAAAGAATAGAGATACAGGATTGAAATGAAGAAACAAGACATAAGACGACGACGAACTAAGCAAACGATCATTGAGCGTGATACAACAAAAAGAGAACAAAAGTAGAGAAAAGTCGAGGGACAAGGAGATGGAAAAGGGAGGCTTCGAACACAGGAACAAGAAGAAAAGTAAACAAGGGGGTAAGATGCGTATAACAATGGGAGCAAGATGTGTACAATACAACAACCGAAAAATGACCCCTGTCAAAATGTGTAAGCAAATAAAAAATGGAAACTGTGTCAGGAATCCGCGAGTGTGATAGACAGGTAATAGCAAACCCATAATACCAGGGGTTCGACAAGGATTAGAAATGTCAGCACTGAGATGAGACGCCATGGAACACCGCGGTTTTACAAATGATATGGGTTAGCACCCTGGGACAACAGGGGTTGGGTCCATAATAGGAACAGCCGAATACAGTGTGGGCCAGCAGGATGTGAAGGCAGAGCACCATAAATTACCAACGTGGGTACCATAGATAGGATAAGGTCACACGCCAGAAACGTATCAGAATGACTAAAAACGGTAGTGGGTTGAGCAGGCATCGGAGATTGAGGACAGCATGAGAGGGATGAGGATCACGGTGTACATAAGACCGAAGTCGAAACCGGACAGGGTGTGGGGCCCAGGTGTTTGACACAGATCAAGGATGTCAGAGACCTGAAACATAGGGGTGGTTGCCAGAGAGAGATGGCAATCACCTGAGGAGAATCAAAGGGAACCGGATGCAAAAGCACAGGGTCAGGAAAGTGAGAATAATAGACGCCGGCATGGACAAACAGACAGAACAAAAACACTGATTGCGACCGGGCGATGGGGCGCTGGAGGGACAAAAAATCATACCATAACAGTAGACAGTGGACAAAGAGACAGGAGTAGGCAGAGGGACCACAGACGGGTTGACCCATGAGTGAGGTTAGAAACAGCCGTACCCGTGGTGACAGCGCTATAGAGGCCGCTGAGGACACCGTGTTTTACCAGAGATATACAGGGAATCATAAACACCGTACGACGGGGGAACATACATAAGTAGATGTCAACGGGACCAGGGTAGCCCGCTCATGTGTGGTGGCCAGGATAGAGCGTGGGGCAGAACACCTAATGAGGGGCGAGACCTGCAGTGGGGCCATTATGCAGAGTCAGCACCGGAGGTTGTCATGGACCACAGTACGGCTACCGATATATCAGAGTTCCAACCCCGCCTGAAATGTGCATGATACCCCTGTATGTTACCATAGTGAAAGGTCACCAGCTGAGTAGGCTTGGGGATCCACGTAGTTACCAGGAGTATAGACAGGGGTCAACAGCCGTAGAGGGGGCGCGATGACCACACCGTTGTTAAATGATAGATGGGGGGTAGAAGGGTCGACGCCTATGACCACAGAGTATGGAGACCAGGAGTAGAGGATGGTCATACAGCCTATGATGAAGGGGCAGAGTACCACCTGGGCGACAAGGAGCGAGTAGACTCTCACGCCACTGAATCCAACAGTGGGTTTGACCATGAGTAGAGACCAGACAGACCGGAGGATAACGGGCCTTCATTGACCATGATATAAGATTCGACATGGATGAGCGCAGGAATTACCACAGTGGGCGTGACAAGGGAGTAATGTCCCCGAGAGTCTAGCGTGTTTAACAAGGTAGCCGATGAGGGGCATGAAGAGGACCCACATCTGGTTCAGCATGATAGAATGCAGACAGCCTTGACTGTCGTGACTCACAGCGAGGGACAATATAAGAGAGTCAGCCCATGATTGTCTGACAAAACAGTAGGTGAACCAAACTGAATAGGATTGTACAGAACAGCCTGATGATATGTCATGATGACACAGGGGTTACCATTAAGGAATTCTACAGCCTGAATAGGTCAGCGAGCCCCGTTGTTTACCAATGAAAAGAAATGCAACAGCCTGTGATCTAGGAATGATGAGCCACAGAGGGAAACCGGGTGAAGGAGAGTTTAGACGCCGTAGGGATCACGAGGGTCTTGGCCAGGCTATAGAACTGTTAGCGATGTGGCAGTGGGTTGGGCCTTCATATAGAGATGGTCAGCCAGCCTGAGATGATTAACGGGAGGAAATCAAGGGTGACCAGCGATCAGATCCGACCCTGATGCCGGTAAGGACCACGTATAGTACCAGAAGGCGAGAGAGTCCGGACAGCCAGGACTGGCGGGGTGACACACGTGTGTGTTCGAGGATACGAGATTTACAACAGTCTACGACTGGGGGGTGACTGACCACGGTCTGTTTTAGCCACTAGAAATAGAGGAGGGCAGACCACAGCCGATATTGTGATAGATGACCACTGTGTATTCGGGTTCCAATGATCATAGGATGGCAGACAGCCCACTTGATTGCAGGGAGGACCACGAGGGTTTAGCATAGAGATGAATCTAGCATGCGCAACGCCACTGGTGATGGGGATTAGGATACCACGGGGCTTACAGGATGATAGAACATGAGATGTCACGACAGCCTGAGATTGCGGAGGGAGCACAGGGGGGTGGACCAGGACACAATATGGCCAGAACACTCTTGCTGTTGATGAGGACCAGTAGATTGCCATAGTAGATAGTGTCAACAGCCTGAGGACTGGGGTCGTGAGGACCACAGTGTTTTCTCATGTGCATACAAATGGCCGACGCCTGAGAATGGGGGGATACCACTCGTAGTTCTACCAGGGATCTACAGATTTCACAGCCTATTCTTGCATGCATGGGACCACATATGCGTTACCAGATAAGAGATGCAGACACCGATGATGGGCCAGAGTGGATACGGGGTTTAGCCAGGATATAGGCTGATGGTGAGAACGCCGAGGAGGCTCATGATGAACCGACTGGACAGAGTGCTACCATGATATCCGCCTGGGGATGAATGGGCATGATGACAAGGGATGGTGACCGATGGTTCGACGAAGTAGGGCCCAGACCGCCTCGAGGATTGTCGAAGACCACGAGTGTGTCATGAGGACCAGGAGTTACCATGCGTAGAATGCCCACAGCCGTGAGTGTTGCCAGCGATAACCCAGGTGTGTTGACCGATGATTAGAGATGCAGAAAGCCGGATGGGCAGATGACTACAATGTGTCTGACCATGAACGATCGTCACACAGCCTGATGATCCACAGATACTATGGTTTACCATGAATATAATTGTAAAGAACGGGCGACGACCACACGCCACGGGGGGAGCCTGTCTAGACCATAGCATAACCAGATGAAATTCAGACACTCATGAGTGGCTGATGAACCAAGGTGTTTAACATGACAGAGGATGTCGACAGCCGGAGTTCCGGGAGGAACGTGTAGTTACCAGGGATAGAGATGTCAGACCGCCTGATAGCGTGTGGCATGAGCACCACCAGGTGTTGTACCCACGATATCGGATGGCCCAGACCACCGGCATGTGCCAGTGATACCACGAAGTTGACCCAGGCTATAGAGGTCGACAATGGGAGAAGGGCGCGATCAAACAGAGACTTTGACCATGCATACGGATGTCAGCTACTTGATGATGCCGGGATGACCACAGAATTTAACAGTTGGAGAATGTCGACAGCCGGAATGATTGGCATACGACCACAGGGGATGTTTGAGCCCAATGAGATAAGAAGCAGCATCAGCCGAATAGGGGTGCAGATCCCACAGTGTGTTACCATGTATTAAGATGTCAACTCTTGATGATTCCGTGAGGACCACAGGTATAGTTACCAGGATAATATAAATATGTCAGACAGCCCTGATATGGGGTCATCGATGACCACAGTATATTTTACACATGCATTAGAAATGTCAGCACAATGTGAGAATTGTCGGATCATAACAATAGTTTACCATGATCACGACTAATGTCAGACTACTTGATGATTCCGGGATGACACACAGTAATTTACCTGATATAGAGAAATTGTCACAGCCTGATGACCACACTGTGTTTACCATGATATAGCTAGTCCGAAAGGACCGATAATTGTCATGATCACCACAGTGTCTTTACCCATGATCATAGAGATGTCAGACTCCTTGATGATTCTCGTTGATGACCAGTGTCTTTAACCATGAACAAAGATGTCCAGACAGCCTGATGATCATGATGTCAGTGATGACCACAGTATTTTACAATGATATAGGATTGTCAGACAGCCTGAATGCTGTCCATGATGACACACCTTACCCGTGTGTGTACCATGATAACGATCGGTGTCAGACCGTCCTGATGATTAGTCATTAATGACTACACAGTGTATTTACCATGATATAGAACGATGTCATACAGGGCCTGATGACCACAGTGTGTCACCATGATCTAGCGTTTAATACAGGACGACCACCACTGTCCGAAGACCAGATACACGAGATGTCAGACAGACTTCATGCTTGTCGTGGATGACCACAGTATAGTTTACGCATGATAGAATGTCAAACAGCTGTGATGATTGTCATGATGAACCACAGTATGTTTACCATGATGCTAAGAATATTGTCAGACAGCCCTGATAATTGATCATGAGTCACCACAGAGAATGTGACAGCCTGATACCCTGATCACCACATGTGTCCTACCTGCTATGTCCAGACTACCTGAATGATTCTCGTAGATGACCACATGTATACTTTACCATGATATGAGATTTTCAGACAATCTGATGACTGGTCTTGATGAGTAACAGTGTGTTTACCCACGGTAAAGAGATGTCGAAACACCACCAGCCTGATGATTGTCATGATGACCACAGCCTATGGTTGTACATGATATAGAGATGTCAGACAGCCTGATGATGATGAATGGATGACCACAGAGTTTACCAACCATGATATAGAGATGTCAGACCAGCCTGATGATTCACAGTGTGTTCCCTGCTCTAGCGTTCATAATAATAGCGATGTGAGCCACCCCTGATGATTGGTCGTGATGTGACACACAGTGTCATTATTACCATGTTTACATGTAGAGATGTCAGACAGCCTGATGATCTGATGATATGTCCGTGCGATCACGTGTATGATTGTGACCAGTACCATGCTACGATGTCCATAGAAGATGTGATCACCACAGTGTGCGTTACCATGATAGAGAGATGTTCAGACTAGTATGTTACTCGTGACGACCACAGTATATTTACCATGATATAGCGATGTCAGACAATCTGATGATGTGTGATTAAACAGTATATTTAGCTGGGATGACAGACAGTGATGAGTTGTTGAACCAGATAGAGTACCCATATTAGAGATGTCAGACAGCCTGATGATGATCATGATGACAACAGTGTATTTACAGACAGCCTGACATGATAGTACTGAGCAACAAAGAGAAACGCCTGATAAATGGAGGGGTAGGTAGGGGGGTGAATAAATTGTAATGATGGCGACACTGCAGGTGCGCTGTGACCAGAGTAGCAGCGCTATTCTTGTGTTGTCATGGATATCGGCATTAATGAGACTAGACACCCTGATTCCTGCAGCACGTGCAAATCAGGTCAGTGTCACTAGAAATGAGCTCACAACAAGTGTCCCATGATAATAGCCTGGCACATGAACGCAAATGGAGGGGTAGCGGCGTTGAATTTTGCATGTGCAAGGTCGAATGTGACAAACAATCATGCGTCGGTCCAATCTTTTGGCACTCAGGTCAGTGCACTGAACAGTATTCACACTGGACTCACGTAGGAATAAAAAAGCCAGGCTGTTACGCCCGGCAAATCAATCACTTCTACCAATGACCAGAATTTACGCCAAGAATCATCGGCCGTCGACAGCGCCTCGCAGAGAGAGAGCCATAGGCGGACTCCAAGCCGGAAACCCGTGGATGCTGCACAAGTCGCAGCTGCGTTTGGCGTGCTGTCTCTACAATTTGTCGGTTTTTGTGGGCCAGGTTCCAGGGCAAAAGCAACCGCTGGGGACAACCCACGAAACGGCAGACCCCGTAACGAGTACTGACTTCCGCGACAAATCGGCGATTCACCGCCGTCACCTGCGTGAGCCATTCATTTATGCGTCAACGGAAACGGCCAGAAACACCGGTTGGCACGGCATGGTGCCGACCAATTTCTAGTGAAACTGTGCGGCGTCAATTAACAGAACATCACCTGCACTGCTGCCGTCCCGTAAGGCAACCCTGTTTCTTACTCCACGACACAGGCCACACGACTGCAATGGGCCCAGCAGCACCGGAACTGGAACTGGCGGCAAATGGAATGGAAGCATCCCCTCTTCAGGATGAGAGCCGATACTGTTTTCCATCATGCTGATTGCCGAATCCGGTGTGGAGGGAGGCGCAACTAGAGGTATTGCCAGCAACAACATCAACGAGATCAACCTTTGGGGTAGGTGCGGAGCATCATGGTATGGGGAGGAATGAGAGGAATCGGTCCTCAACCACACTTGTTGGCCTATTGTTTCACTAGACAATTGCCCTGGTCGTCGGAAATGGCATTACTGCTTGCAGCAATACCACTGACCAGGTGTTGAGGCCCCGTTGTTGTGCCCCACTTCCAGCAGCACGGCCATCACCTCTCCTCTCCAGCAGACAATGCTCGTCCACTGACACTGCCAGAGTCACCACAGACTTCCTGCATGCAACAGGGCATCAGAGCTCTGCAGTCGCCCTCGCTGAGGCCTGATTTGAACCCTATTGAACACTTTCTGGGACCATCTCAAACGGGAGCTGAATGGTTCAGCTGAGGCCAACCACGAGCCCGTCAGCTAGAGCAAGCACTACGAGCAGATCTGGAACAACGTGAAATGTGGCCACCGTCAACCATCTGATCCATCCCATGCCCACCGCCAGATGTCAGGCTGTTATCAACGCTCGGCGTGGGGGACAAGTTCTCTTTAGCTGACCCTGACTCCGTGGACACTACATGACACGTGACTACTTTTTACTTCAGCCAACAATAAGAACACTAAAAGCCAGGAAACCTTCAATGGTTGCATTCATCCATTTCAATGGTGGTAGAAAAGAAAACCTCGTGGAGAAGCGTGCTGGCAGCCAGAGTCCTCGAACTCAGAAGAGAAGCCCCCTTCAGCAAGTGTTTCGGCCCTGTAACTCCTGACACTCTAGGGGGGGTTGGGCCACACCCGGTTCATGACTCCGGATGTCCCCTCTGCTGCCCCTTTTTTTGTTCACATCGGTCGGGGTTGCCACGAGCCATGGGCTGGTATTCGAACCCCATGCCCTTCGCAATGGTACATGCCCATTTTCCACTTAATGACTCGCGCACTAGACCACTGAGCCACTGGGACTCCTGATATTTGAAGGAAATTATAAGCCCTTATGTAGTTCACACGTTTTGTTCCTCCTTGACCAGATCCAGCTTGAACACCCTCTCTGCTGCTTCTAACCATTGCTTTCAGGGCTCGGTTTTTTTTTCCCTCCCTGGCAAACTGAGAGCTTTTTCTGTTTCATGAGGCGTACCTCAAGACGTTCCTACAAACCCCCTAGCTCCAATTTTCTGCTGTGAGGACTTTGACCTGATCAGCCCTTTTCTCCTCAGGCTGTTTGCCAGATCACAACAGTTCAGTCTGAAGTAGATTTGATTTGAGCTGCCTCCATTCTGTTCCATATGGCACCGGAGCTCGATCATGATCAAGCTGCTTGGTTGGACTGGAGAGGGGACTCTACTATGTCTGGTCCTCATGCCACTCTTGCTGATGATCTGCTGAGGTGACTCTCCATTCTGGAGAGTCGTGTACTGCAGGACTGCACACCCCAGTCATCCTGCCCCGGTCCAGCAGACTCCTGCCTGCCTGTTCCGAGTGGCACCCGTTGTTCTTGGCCATGATTCGCTGTCTCCCTGGTGGCGTGAAGAATTTGCCAGTATGCTTGTTGCGATAATTGTCGTGATCACTATAGTGTGTTTACCATGATAGAGAGATGTCAGACAGCCTGATGATTGTCGTGATGACCACAGTATTTTTCCCATGATACAGAGATGTCAGACAGCCTATTGATGGTCATGATGAGCACAGTATGTTTACCATGATATAGAGATGACAAACAGCCTGATGATTGTCATGATGACCACAGTATGTTTACCATGATATAGAGATGACAAACAGCCTGATGATGGTCGTGATGACCACAGTATGTTTACCATGATATAGAGATGTCAGACAGCCTGGTAATTGTCATGATCACCACAGTGTGTTTACCATGATATAGATATGTCAGACGTCAGACAGCCTCATGACCACAGTGTGTTTACCATGATATAGAGATGTCCGACAGACTGATGATCACAGTGTGTTTACCCTTAGCATCCGATGATGATCACAGTGTGTTTAGAGAGATGTCTGACAGCCTGATGATTGTCGTGATTACCACAGTGTGTTTACCATGATAAAGAGATGTCAAATTTCCTGATGATTTTCATGATGACCACACTATGTTTAACTTTGATGTAGAGATGTCAGACAGCCTGATGATGATCAGGATGAGCAGTGTGTTTTACCATGATATAGTGATGTCAGACATCCTGATGATTGTCATGATGACCAAAGTGTGTTTACCATGATAAAGAGATGTCAGACCGCCTGATGATTGTCATGATGACCACAGTGTCTTTACCATGATGTAGAGATGTCAGACAGCGTGATGATTGTCATGATCACCACAGTGTGTTTACCACAATATAGAGATGTCAGATAGCCTGATGATTGTCATGATGACCACAGTGTCTTTACCGTGATATAGAGATGTCAGACAGCCTGATGATCGTTGTGATGACCACACTGTGATTACCATGATATAGAGATGTCAGACTGCGTGATGATTGTCATGATGACCACAGTGCATTTACCATGATATAGAGATGTCAGACAGCCTGATGATCACAGGGCGTTTACCAAGATATAGAGATCAGACAGCCTGATGATTGTCATGACACACTGTGTTATGATATAGAGATATCAGACAGCCTGATGACTAGAGTGTGTTTACCAAGATATAGAGTGGTCAGACATTCTGATGACAACATTGTGTTTACCAGGATATAGAGATGTCAGACAGCCTGATAATTGTCATGATGAGCACAGTGCGTTTACCAGGATATAGAGATATCAGACAGCCTGATGATTGTCCATGATGACCACAGTATGTTTACCATGATATAGAGATGTCAGACAGCCTGATGATTGTCATGATGACCACAGTATGTTTACCATGATATAGAGATGTTGGACAGCCTGATGGTCATGATGACCACAGTGCATTTACCATGATACAGAAATATCAGACAGCCTGATGATCGTTATGATGACCACAGTGTGTTTACCAGGACAGAGATGTCAGACAGCCTGATGACTACAGTGTGTTTACCATGATATAGAGATGTCAGACAGCCTGATGACTAGTGTGTTTACCATGGTACAGAGATGTCAGACAGCCTGATGGCCACACTGTGTTTACCATGATATAGAGATATCAGACAGCCTGATGACCTCAGTGTGTTTACCATGATATAGAGATGTCAGACAGCCTGATGATTGTCATGATGACCACAGTGTGTTTACCATGACATAGTGATGTCAGTGCCTGTCATTGTCATGAGCCAGATGATTGTCATGATATAGAGATGTGACCATGTGTTGTTTGATGACCATGATATAGAGATGTCAGACAGCCTGATGATTGTCATGATGACCACAGTGTGTTTACCATAATATAGAGATGTCAGACAGCCTGATGATTGTCATGATGACCACAGTGTGTTTACCATGATATAGAGATGTCAGAAAGCCTGATGATTGTCATGATGACCACAGTATGTTTACCATGATATAGAGATGTCAGAAAGCCTGATGATTGTCGTGATGACCACAGTATGTTTACCATGATATAGAGATGTCAGACAGTCTGATGATGATCATGATGACCAGTGTGTTTACCATGACACAGAGATGTCAGACAGCCTGATGACTGTCATGATGACCACAGTGTGTACTATGATATAGAGATGTCAGACAGCCTGATGATTGTCGTGATGACCACAGTATGTTTACCATGATACAGAGATGTCAGACAGCCTGATGGTCATGTTGACTACAGTGTGTTTATCATGATATAGAGATGTGAGATAGCCTGATGATTGTCATGATGACCACAGTGTGTTGACCACGATATAGAGATGTCAGACAGCCTGATGAACACAGTGTGTTTACCATGATAGAGAGATGTCAGACAGCCCGATGAACACAGTGTGTTTACCATGATATAGAATGTCTGACAGCCTGATGACTGTGTTGTGTTTACCATGATAAAGAGAGGATGGTTCTTTTTGAGGAAGTTGGAGTCTGTGGAATAGGGTTTGGCAGTTGGCAGCAGACGGTCGTCATCATCAAAGGCACTGCCTGAAATCAAGACACAAAGGACATCTTCATACCATGATCCTGAACAGGTGATAATATTAGGCGACAAACTTGGTACTGTCACCACTTACTTCACCTCTGTCAAGTCAAAGGAAGGGTACTTGTTCTCTTTTGACCTAGGGTTGCAGGAATTCTTTGCCCAAATATGCAAAGAAATCTTCCTACTTCATTCACACTTTAATTCCTCTGAATACTCCTTTGGTTGCCCCACTTCACTCACACTTCAATTCCCCTGAATACTCCTTTAGTTGCCCCACTTCACTTAGACTTTAATTCCCCTGAATACCTTTTTGGTTGCCCAACTTCACTTACACTTCAAATCCCCCGAATACTCCTTTATTTGCCCCACTTCACTTACACTCTAATTCCCCTGAATACCTCTTTGGTTGCGCCACTTCACTCATACTTCAAATCCCCTGAATACTCCTTTGGTTCCCCCACTTCACTTAAACATTAATTCCCCTGAATCCCTCTTTGGTTGCCCCACTTCACTCACACTTCAAATCCCCTGAATACTCCTTTGGTTCCCCCACTTCACTTATACTTTAATTCCCCTGAATACCTCTTTGGTTGCCAACTTCACTCACACTTCAAATCCCTTGAATACTCCTTTAGTCGCCCCACTTCACTTACACTTTACTTCCCCTGAATACCTCTTTGGTTGCCCCACTTCACTCATACTTCCAATCCCCTGAATACTCCTTTGGTTCCCCCACTTCACTTGCACATTAATTCCCCTGAATACCTCTTTGGTTGCCCCACTTAACTTGCACTTTAATTCCCCTGAATACCTTTTTTTTAGTTGCCCCACTCCACTTGCACTTTACTTCCCCTAAATACCTCTTTGGTTGCCCAACTTCACTCACACTTCAAATCCCCTGAATATTCCTTTTGACACCCCACTTAACTTGCACTTTAATTCCCCTGAATACCTCTTTAGTTAACCCACTTTACTTGCACTTTAATTCCCCTGAATACCTCTTTGGTTGCCCCACTTCATTTACACTTTAACTCCCCTCAATGACCCAATGGTTCACTGTGCTGGTCCCGAGCCTGGGGAAAGGAGAAGGAGTGGGTGGTGGAGCTTACAACCCCACCCTATCAAAAAAGTGCTAGCTACAGAACCTGCAGCTGTGGCCCCATGCTCCTCCGGCAGGACAAAGGAATCAGTGACTTAGACTTCAAAGCCCCAGCACAGTCCAACTCATGAGGTATCAGCCATTTCCAGGAGAAAGGATCAATGGACATGGCTTCCATTTTACCTTTACACAAAGTTACTCCCATTACAGAACTTACAGATTTCACCAAGCTTTTATAAATATATCAAACAGCCCACATAGCGGACTCACCATTCCTCCCAAAAGCAAGACACTGCATGTTGTCTCACTGGTCTGCCTGTTCATGTTTCCCACACTTTCCTAGCAATGAAAACTATGGACTCTCCAAGGACCCGTTATTAAATCAGCTGATTAGCTCATGAAGATCTGTAACTGCTGACAGGCTGCACCCCAGCAGTGATTCCTTTGGTCTGTTACAATAAGGCTCTTGTCTTCTTTTCTTCTGTTGCAATGAGGCTCTTGTCTTCTTCTCTTCTGTTTTGTTTTGTTTTCTGATGATCACCTTCTGGTCTGTTGCTATGAGGCTCTTGTCTCTCTTCTGTTTTGTTTTGTTTTTTTCCAACAATCATCTTCTGGTCTGTCTGTTGCAATGAGGCTCTTGTCTTCTTCTATTGTTTTTTTTTGCTTTCTGACAATCACCTTCTGGTCTGTTGCAATATGGCTCTTGTCTTCTTCCTCTCTCTCAACTACCTGAACGCTATCAAGTCATGTTTTTGTCGCTCTGTGTTTTTCCTGGAATTAATGAACATCAAAGTGGTTGATCGCAGTGATTTTTGAGTGACTGATGTATGATATATCTCTGTGCAACGGAATGTGGACTCTGTTTATTACATAATTATTTAGTACGTCGGTAATCACTGATTTTGTAATTAATATGAATAATGAAGGAGTTGCCGTACCGTAAACAGTGATCACGCTATATTCGTAGGCCTGCTGTAAGGTCAACTGGAGTCAGCGGTTTGCGCATGTGCAATACGTTGTTATACGTTGACTTTTTTCTCTTTCTTTTCAACAGACAATTCAGGTAGGGTCGACCATAGGCGCCTAAAAAAAGCTAAGTCTTTCGTGTTATATTGTTTTCTATAGCGTATTGTATCTTACAGAATGTGAAGTGTAACTTAGTAGCCAGCGGTCCGGTGCCTATGCATACATGCGTGTGTTTGCTGTCAGCTGATATGGGCGGAAATGGTCATGACAAAATGTAAACAATGGAACAGGCACCTGCTGGTCAAGACAATAAACTTCAACCAACTTTTGACCCACTACAGAAACGTTTCTCCTGTTCGGTTAGGGAATGTCAGTGTGGAGGAACTCGTTGTTTTATCGGTATTCTGGAATCTCAGAGAATTCAATCAAAATAGAACTCTCAGACTTCGATTATGATGACGAAGCTCTGTCACTTTCCTTTATGGATTAGTTATCCCATCCCTACCCGCCCTTAGTAAATCGGTGGTTCGATTCTACGTGAATGGATCGAAGAAAATCACACTTTCCTTCTACTTCACCAGACAAGGCACAGGCACCTTACTGTGTCAGGGATCTGACTGTAGGCAGTGGGAGCAGGATGAGTGCCGGGTGCTCACAGACTTGGTGACTGAGTTCTGTCAGACTGAGGATATACAGCATCTGCTGTCTGAACTGACTCGTCTCCCTATCTGCTTTGTGCAAGAGGAGTTTGCCATCATCCAGCCCTCAGCACCTGTACAAGACAACACACAGTTAGACAGTCCGTTTGTCCAGTCCCCAGGTCCTGTGATTGCTGCCAGTAGTGTAAGTAAGTGATGATCGATCAAATATGGATGATGTGTCTGGTTTCAGTACGCACATGTCTTCAGAAGAGACTGACACAGGAACTGTAGCTAGCTCCCATGTTGACGCTCAGCCTGCACAGGTCACACCCACTGGGACTGAAGGAGAGTCTGTCCGTGTCAAAGGCACTGTACATGACACAGCGAGTGGTCAAAGCAGTGCTGCACGCAAGAAGCAGAGTAAACGTCAGAGACGACGCACGCTGTGTCCGAAAAGACTGTTTGACAGAACCACCAACGACAAACTTCAGGTATTGGAGGACAATCAGGACACACTGGCCGCTGAACTTTCTGAATATCAGAACAAACTTATTTCATATCTAGAAGATATGAAAATAGCGGTTAAAAATGAAATTAAACATTATATCAGTCAAAAAATAGAAACTCTGATAGAGTCAGTGGGTCTTTTTTCAGAAACGCTTCAACAGCTTAGAAAGCCAGTTAAATACTATCAGTAAGGAAATCATTCATTGAAAACACAATTAGGAACCCTCCAATCTCAGATAAAAACTCAGATGGAAAAGGCTCGCACTACTACCACTTCCACACAGTATGACACAGCAGACATCCTGCTAGCGGAAGAACGCCTCTTTCCTGACATCCGCGATCCTTCAACTCTAAGTGATGAGGAACACCCACGTGACACTGCACATAGTCCTGAAATGTCTACAAACAATACGTCCTCCTCCAGGACATCTTTGAAGCAAAATAGCCCTGTGACACACCAAACACCATCGACACCTGTCTCTATTCACAATTCCTTTCAGGTCTTAGGAGAGGACAGCGCTGACACTATTGAAACAGAAATGTGACCAAAACGATTCTAGTATACAGGAGGGTAAAACAGATACTGAACAAAACCTTCATCTTCAATCAGTCAGTCAGGACAAGTCCCCAGCGCAAATTTTACGCGAAATAAAGATTCCCGGGTATTTTTTCTTCGGTCCTCATAGGTGATTCTGTCCTGAGGTACATCGATCCAAGACGTCTTGGCAGTGAGAAAGACAGGTGTTCAAACTGTGTGTTCCCGGGCTGACAACGAAGGATCTGATGCTGTGGCTGGGCGCAATACCAGACAAATTCACCCACATCCAGCATGTGATTGTCCATGTAGGGGTCAATGATTGCCCCGCTGGCCCTGTGCCCATGACACAGTGGACAGAACTTATCAATCTCTGCAAGATCTCCTTCCCTTCAGCTGCCATCACCTTCAGCTCCATCGTCCCAGCGGCACGAGGACGTCACCCTTTTAATAACTCGATCTTTCCCTCCAACAGAACCTTGCGTACAGCCTGCATTGCTGCTGAAATCAACCTGATCGACAATCATGATACGTTTTATTACTAAGAATGGTGCCCCAAGACTCGCATACTACAAAGATCCTGTTCACCCCAGTTTTAAAGGTACTGCAAAACTAGCCATCAATTTTATGCAGTTTTTGCCACGTTTCTCTCGTCAGACCAACAGCCAACGTAGTGAAGGTGGCTTTTCATCACAGCGACAGCCCGAAAGTGATGGGCAAATGGAGCAGCAGCGGCCAGGTGCTTTTGACAGCACCCAGCACGGTGGCAGGGTAGACTCAGGCCCTGAATTTTTGGTCAGTATTCAGGACGTGGTGGCTATGCGGCTGGCGCCCCCTCCATCTCTTCCATGATCCACTACCCCATGCTGCCGTCCCAGAGACAGGGAGGATGGACCGACCCCAGGACACACCAGGCTCAACCCGAGGTCGTCCCCGTTCCCGCTCGACGTGTTCCGCAGCAGCAGCAGCTACGACGCCGTCGAGGCCGTTCAGCCTCCCATCAACACAGAGCCTGGTCACCCACAGCCGCGTTACAACACCACTGAGGCCTATCAGCCTCCCATCAACACAGCCTGGTCCATCACAGCCACGTTACAATACCACTGAGGCCTATCAGCCTCCCTTCAACACAGAGCCTGGTCCATCACAGCCGCGTTACAATACCACTGAGGCCTATCAGCCTCCCTTCAACACAGAGCCTGGGGTCCATCACAGCCACGTTACAATACCACTGGGGCCTATCAGCCTCCCTTCAACAGGTGTCCTGCTCACTCACAGCAGCGGTATACCAACATGGGCGAGGCCTTCCAGCGTTCGATCTCCAGACAACCTCAGGACAACAGGACTGTCCCAGTTTATGATACCAGCCGTGCTACCTATCCCCTATTCCCCCAACCAGTCCCAGGCCTCACTCCAAGGACCCTGGTGTCCCCTCCTTTCATACCCACCTCCCACTTCTCAGAATCCCCTCTAGCCATAGAGGGCTACTGGAAGACTGTCCCACCAAGCTGCCAGCGAAGCTTCCAGAACCCAGTGGCAGCTGCTGTGCCTCCCCTACCGCCTGGTGTGTTGGAGAGATACGTCCCAGCAGACTGGGGAGTACGCCCTCCAACTGCTGAACATGGCGTCACAGCTCCTGAACCAGTCCAGACTTCAATAGTTTCCATATACACCACCCTGATTATATGACTCTAAATTAGAATGGGTGGAAACTGTGTGTGTGTGTGTGTGTGTGTGTGTGTGTGTGTGTGTGTATGCATGCTCGGGTGTGCACTCGCGCATGCGCACATGCGTGCACGTGTTATTGTATTGAGAAAAAGTAAGGGGTGGGGGTTGAACGAGCGGGGTCGGAGTGGAGCGAGAGCAGGAAGGGGGAGGCGAAAAAATGAAGGAGGAAGAATGGTGTACTATCAAACTTTAAATGTAAAGAGAATTGTAGTAACCATGTGAAGTTATCAACGAATCGGATACTTCCTTGTTTCCTTTGTCTGATTTGCTATTAACAAAAATAATTCAAATTTCACTGGTGTAAAAACATGTTCATCAATATGTTTAACAGTTAAGGATTTTCATGTATTACGAGAGAGAGAGAGAGAGAGAGAGAGAGAGAGAGAGAGAAAGTAGCATGTGTGAGGGTATGTGAGTGCGTATGTGTATGCGCGGATGTGCACGTGTTAGCGCTCGCAGTGACGCGCGCAGCCACGTGCACGAGGATGTATGATGCTGATACCGGACCCTGGTGATCGGAATGGACTTGTGAACTCTACTCGGTTTTTGGTTCACGGCGTTTGTGTTTCGTCCCCGGATTGCTGATATTGCTATTTCTTGCTGAGTTTTGCCGCATATTGTTGTAGCTATAAAATTATCATTCTTGACTTGTTTAAGGCAGCTGATTTTTTTTTTTCTGCCTTTTTTTTTGTTTGTTTGTTTTTGTTCTTTTTTTTGTTGTTGTTGTTGTCTCTGCTAAACTTCATCTGAAAACAGGTGTTCCTGCTGTTTGACTATTATTTTGCTCGTTTATCTGTAGTGTTGTGTAATCCGTAGAGTTTATTTGTAAATCAGTTTCATCTATAATGAATGAATGGTTGTCTAAATTCGGCTTGAAAATAGGCTATCTAAACGTGTGTCATCTTTTAAACAAAATTTCTGATGTTCCCAACATTTTATCCAATTCCAATAACTGTTTCCATTGTTTTTGTTTTTCAGAATCTCGACTTTCCAATATAGTGCCTGATAATTTAGTTTCAATCCAAGGTTATAATACTATAAGAAGAGATCCAAAAGACAAAACTTGAAACAGGTTTAGTGACCTATATTCACAACTCGATTATTATAAACAGATCAACAGTTTGGATAAATATAACACAGAATGCATATGGATAGAAATATATGTGAAGGGTACTAAACCGATTTTGTTAGGCTGCTTATATAGAAATCCTAACGAACGTATTGAATGGTTCGATCGATCGTTTCGAACATATGATGGAAGATGTCTCAATGCGTTCGTCTGAGATTATAATTTTAGGAGATTTTAAACATTGATCTACTTAAACCACATGATAATTGGAAACGGGTTTATGAATACAGAATTTGACACAGCTAATTAATACGCCGACAAGAAAAACTCCATCCTCCGAAACACTAATTGACCACATATACGCGACAAACCATTTAATATATATAGAAACATCTGTGCCTGTATACGGTCTCAGTGATCACTTTCCAATTTGTCTAACATGGTCCAAAAAGGGGGTTAACATTCCCAGAAATGTTCACAAATGTGTATCTCTTTCGAAGCTATAGAAATTTCGATGCTAACAATTCTTGTCCGATTTGTGTAACGCAAATTTTTCTGAGGTGTATCAGTACAATGACCCTGATGGAGCACTGGCTGCTTGGTATGATATTTATCTCTGTCTTTAACAAACACGTGCCATCGGTAACTAAACGTGTCAAAACAAGGGTAAGCCACCGTGTGGTATAATGAAAAAATCGATAAGGCCATTATTTACGAGATATTCTATTGAAAACAAATGGTAAAGATGATAAATTTAAAAAGCAAAGAAATAAGGTAACGGATATGAAAAGAGCCCGCCAAAAAGAAATATTTCAGTGACCTTATTTCCCGTAAGAAGATTCTAAATCGATCTGGAAAGCTATCAATGAGCTCTCCGGTAAAACCTTGTCATCTAATGCTCCTTCCGAGAGAACATTGTCTGCTGAACTCTTAAATGATCACTTCTCAACTGTTGCAGAAAAGACGATCAAAGCTGACTGTTCAAAAGATAATGACCTACTTGAGCTAAAAGCTTACTGTGTATCAAAAACATAAAATCTAATCTTCAAATCGAGTTTTGGTGTACATGAAGTCTATAAGGAATTATGTTCACTAAAATCAGTCCAGTTCTCGAGGTTTAGATGATATAGATGGTAAAATTTTGAAAATAGCTGCTCCGATTATATCAGAGCATCTTACATATATTTACAATCTTTCCATTGATAAAGGTTGTTTTCCACAATCCTTCAAAGATGCTAAAGTTTTACCTTTTTTAAAATCTGGTGATCCTACTGATCCTTCTAACTACCGACCTATCTCTATCCTATCTATTCTGTCTAAACCCCCTTGAAAAACACATCAAATATAATATCCACAAACATTTCATGAAATACAATTTACTACATTCTAATCAAAGCGGATTTAGAGAAAATCATTCTTGTCACACCTTGCTCACTAATATAATTGAGCAATGGCATTTAAACATAAACAATGATCTCTTCACAGGAACAATTTTTGTCGACTTTGCTAAAGCATTTGACACTATAGATCACAATCTACTGTTAAGAAAACTAACATTGTATGGTTTATCCGCTGAAGCTCTGAAACTCATTTCCTCATTTCTCAACTGTAGGCGACAAGTAGTCTTAAAAAATTCCGTTACTTCTCTCTTATGCCAGTAATTATGGCGTTCCCCAAGGGTCAGTCCTGGGGCCTATCTTATTCTCAGTGTATATAAATGATCTCCCCTTACATATATCTTCTCACTGTGAGCTTTTTGCTGATGACACTACTCTCCATAATAAAGACAAAGATGCTGACTCAGTATGTATCAAATTACAGAATGATCTCAATAAGCTTGCAAAGTGGACTAATTTGAACCATATGGCACTCCATCCTCAAAAGTCTAAATTCATGATGACTACAACCAGGCAAAAACGTCAAAATATGAAAACTGATTTGTTTAAAATACGTATACAAGATAAAGTCGTAGAAGAAGTTAAATCACACAAATATTAGGCCTTACAGTTGATAATAATCTTTCATGGTCTAATCATATTTCTGATTTGTCAAAAAGGTTATCTAAAAAATTATTCTTGTTGAACCGAATCAAGAATTTCCTTGATCAACATACGAGAAAGTTATATTTCTATGCATATGTACAACCAGACTTTAACTACGCCTCTACATGCTGGGATTTAGCCAGCAAAAAATTGCTTAAAACCACTAGAAAGCATGTACAGACGTGCTATTAAGCTGATACTCTTGAAATCTTCTCTACAAGCTAGTGATAAAGATCTTAACATTCTTCCATTCGATCAAAAATGTTGCTTTAATAAAGCTGTCTTTATGTATAAAATTATTAATAATCTTGCGCCCATCTTATCTTCATGACAAATTCCCATTAATTAAAATTCGAGGCAAAAATACTATATATACCCCTCGACCACGAACAGATCTTTTCAAGTCATCCCCTTATTTACTCTGGTAGTAAATTATGGAATGCAATACCTACACATTTAAAACAGAAAAATAGTTTTAACATCGTTTAAAAAAGCATATTTCAAATACCTTATAGACCATTTGTAAATTATGTTTCACTTAACTGTATATTCTCCCAGGTTTGATGTTCCTTTTGACACAAACAAGATGTAGCAGCCCTGAGTTGGCCTTCGTGGTCGGCTGTGCTATAAGCCATATGACATGATTGACTTATGAAATGTTTATGTATGCCTATGTGATGTTTACATATGTCCAGTTTTGTGTGTGTGTGTGTGTGTGTGTGTGTGTGTGTGTGTGTGTGTGTGTGTGTGTGTTATAGTGAGATTGCTTTACTATTTTGCTTACTATTTTTTTTTTTTTTATGTAGTTTTTTTTTTTCTTATTGCTGTGTTTAATTTTGTCAATTGATGTAATTGTTCTTTTTTTTTATTGTTATTTTTTTGAGGGCATAGTGTAAAAAAGCTTCCAGCTTATCTATTCACCCTCATTAAAGATTTCG
>JADBJO010010753.1:32500-35000 GCA_016801955.1 Conus betulinus | reverse complement strand
CTGCTCTCTCTCTCTCTCTCTCTCTCTCTCTCTCTTGTTCTCTATTCACCCAGCTCCCCCTCCCTCTCTCCCTCCCGTCCGTCTCTTTCTGTTTTCCTCTGACTCGAACACCATCTCTTCCGCCTTCTTCCAGCTCCTCCTCTCTCCGCCTCTCTCTCTCTCTCCTCTCCGTCTCTCTGTCTGGCTGTCTGGCTGGCTCTGTCTGGCTGTCTGTCTGTCTCTCTGTCTCTCTCCTCTCTCTCTCTCTCTCTCTCTCTCTCTCTCTCTCCTCTCTCTCCTCTCTCTCTCTCTGTGCATGTGTGCGCGCGCGCGCGTGTGTGTGTGTGTGTGTGTGTGTGTGTTGTGCGCTCGCGCGCGCGCGCGCGCGCGCGTGTGTGTGTGTGTGTGTGTGTGTGTAAGATAAGGTTAAGCTAATGTTGCTTACTATCCAGCCGACCGCAAAGGGCCATATCAGGGTTGTCACCACGTTTAAACATCAACTCGCAATGTGTGTGTGTGTGTGTGTGTGTGTGTGTGTGTGTGTGTGTGTGTGTGTGTTTGCGTGCGTGCGTGCGTGTGTGTGTATGTGTGTGTGTGAACCTTCTGTTTATCTCTCCTCCTTATCCCACCCTCTCCCAACCATCTCCTCCCTTTCCCCAATCCCCCTTCCCCCACCCCCAAACAATCCTTCTCCCCCCATCCATACCCCCGACCCTATCCCTCCTGCAGTGACTGCCACGCGCGTCTTTTCCCAGTCTGTGGTGCTGACGGTGCCTGGAGTTGTGAAGGGTTTCTTGGAAAGTGCTCCTTGTCGGTCTCTCAGCAGGCGACCAGGCAGGTTCCCTTTCTCCCTCTCTCTCTCTCTCTCTCTCTCTCTCTCTCTCCTTCTTAGTCCCTCATTAGTCAAGCGCCAGCGTCATAATCGCATCGACCGGTCACCAAAGTTACCAGCAGCAGCTCGGAGATTTAAAAAAAAAAAAGCAGCAGCAGCAGCACCAAGCAGCACCAAGCAGCAGCAGCGGCGACGGCGACAGTACCATTAGTGAATTTTTACGACGACTGAAAGTATAGTGGCCGTCGGTATAGTCTCGTTGGCCAGGGTTTTTAAGTATGATTTTTTTTTTAAAAACTTTTTTTTGTTGTATTATGGTACGTTGAGATAATGACAGAGACGGAACAGGGTGCGCAAGGCTGTTAGAGCAGTCGCATCATTATCAGCTTTACTAACACTTTTCAGAGTGGCATTTTTTAAAGGGATTTATCTTTCGCTGTGTGTCTCTGTCTCTGTCTGTCTGTCTGTCTGTCTGTCTGTCTCTCTCTCTCTCTCTGTCTGTCTCTCTCTCTCCTTCTGTCTCTCACTCTCACTCTCACTCTCTCTCTCTGCCCCCCTGTGTTTTCTCCTCTCCCCTCCACCCCTCTCTCTTTCTCTCTCTCTCTCTCTCTCTCTCTCTCTCTCTGTATCTCTGCCAAACATTTGTCATGAGTTACACAGCTTTGCTTTAAATTCATTGGATCAATGACACCAAATGATTATATAAGAACAGATCGGATTTAGAGAAAATAACGGTACTGTTTACCAAATACTACTCCCTGCAGTCTTATTTAAGGGACAAAAACAAACAGAGAGAAAAAAGACAAGATCAAAAATACAAAATCATATGTTGCTTTCGTTAACTTTTGTAAAGCTTTTGATGCAGCGTGTGGATAAGTATAGAACAGTCTAACTAGAAACAGTCCATGAGGTAAATCTGTGTCTAGTCTGCGTTTCAGAACTCGTTCTTAATCTTAAAGCTACAGCTCGTGTGACAGTGATTTATGTATCCAATTGGATTAAAACAAGAAGAACTTTGTTCCCCTATGCTTTCTTCAATATTTACTAATGAAACTGACTAAAGATGTGATTGCAGACAGTAAAAACGGCATTCACTTAGTATCTGACTTAATTGCATAACTGATATTGTTACTGTCCTATGATGGCAAGTTACATTCCGTAGGTGTTACTGATTTCCAAAATCAACTTGACTTGCTTTGTAACATCTAGAAGTACCTTGATCAAACTAGTTCATCTAGGTAAGTCAAAGACTGAGCTGTTTCAAAATGAAGGATTCTTTGGTGGTGTTGAAAAGCGGGCCTTTTGGTGATAAACAACTATCAGATTGTATAGATATCTTGGTTTTAATTTGTGCTTGATCTTGCAAACTAGGCCCAAAAAATTGCTTTGATAGTTTTGTTGTT
Source organism: Conus betulinus (assembly GCA_016801955.1). Classification (NCBI taxonomy): domain Eukaryota; kingdom Metazoa; phylum Mollusca; class Gastropoda; order Neogastropoda; family Conidae; genus Conus; species Conus betulinus. The sequence goes on along the minus strand of JADBJO010010753.1, from coordinate 32,786 downwards.
GTCTATCGTAGCGTACAACACGTTCCTTTTAGAACAAAAAATGGTAACCAAATCCCACCGATTCTGACGTATGGCTTTGAAATGTGGAGTCGTCGAAGTGAACAATGGGGTAGGAATAGCTCAGATGGTAGAATGCTGCACCCTCTATCCTGGTGATCCAGCAGTTTTCAGATTCGACTCCCTGCCAGGCATTTTCAGTGAGAGGGAGTGGGGTGGGGGGGGGGTGGTGCTCGGACTTAACATTGGTTCTGACTCCATTTCCCGAAAAGTCCTTCGAATGAGACTA
>JADBJO010010753.1:20000-27500 GCA_016801955.1 Conus betulinus | reverse complement strand
TCCGCCCCTCCTACCCTCTACTCCCCCCTTCCTCTAATTACCACTCGTTCCATCCTCTCACTATATACCCCACCACCTTCCGTCCTCTTCGCTCCCCCTCCATCCACTCCCTGCAACACCCACCCCCCACCCTCCCTGCAACCCACCAGTAGCCTCTTAATTCTCTATATCTGTCTCTATCTCTCTCTGTCGCTGTCTGTTTTGCTTGCTCTCTCGTCTCTCTCTCTCTCTTCTCTGTTCATCTCTCTCTCTCTCTCTCTTCTGTTCAATGTGTTCTCTCTCTCTCTCTCTTCTCTCTCTCTCTCTCTCTCTCTCTATCTCTCTCTCTTCTCTCTGTCGGTCGCTCTCTGTCGGTCCTCTCTCTCTGTCTCTCTCTCTGTCTCTCTCTCTCTCTTCTCTCTTCTGTCTCTCTCTCCCGCTCTCTCTCTCTCTCTCTCTCTCTCTCTCTCTCTCTCTCTCTCTACAGCTTTTGCTTTGCTGCCTTTTAAAACTTTACCACATGAAAAGAAAGCCGTTTACAGTGTCGTCAGGATTGTGTGTGTTGAAGTCAAGGGCCGGCGGGCCGGTGGGGAGATGTCAGATGCTGCTGGGGTGCGGTACACATCGGGACTTGTTGTGTCTGTGGCTAGGTCTGTGTGCCTTACTTACCGGGAAGGCGTCGTACGCGTGTCCCTGTTTCGCTATGTCGCAGGAGGGCGGGTGTGTTTGTGTGTGTGTGTGTGTGGGTGTGTGGTGTGTGTGTGTGGTCGTGTTTGGCCTATCTCGGTTTTGCCGGCCATTGACACGAGGGAGGACATCGCTGTGTCTACCCTCCCCTCCCCCTCCCCTCCCCTCCTTCCCTATCCCCCCCTCCCCCCTTTTTTTGCCTTCTGTTGATTACTGGGTTGTTGTTGTTTTAGTGTTGCCTTTTCTTCTATTATTAGTGTTTCTTTGCCCTTTGCTTTGTTTTTGTTTGTGTTGTCTTCTTTACTTTGATCTTTATCTTGTGTTGCGGTGCCTTCTTTAGTGCGTCTGGTGCCTTCTTTAGTGTGTGTGTGTGTGTGTGTGTGTGTGTGTGTGTGTGTGTGTGTGTGTGTGTGTGTGTGTGTGTGTTGCCTTCTTTAGTGTGTGTTTGGTGCCTTCTTTAGTGTGTGTTTGGGTGCCTTCTTTAGTGTGTGTGTGTGTGGTGTGTGTGTGTGTGTGTGTGTGTGTGTGTGTGTGTGTGTGGTTGCCTTCTTTAGTGTGTGTTTGGGTGCCTTCTTTAGTGTGTTTGGTGCCTTCTTTAGTGTGTGTTTGGTGCCTTCGTTAGTGTGTATTCGGTGCCTTCTTTACTGTGTGTTTGTTGCCTTCTGTAGTGTGTGTTTGGCTCCTTCTTTAGTGTGTGTTTGATGCCTTTTTAGGGCATTTGGTGCCGTCTTAACTGCGTTGGGTGCCATCTTTAGCGCAATTTGGTGCCTTCTTTAGCGAGTTTGGTGCCTTCTTTAGTGAGTTTGGTGCCTTCTCTAGTGCGTTTGGGTGCTTCTTTTAGCGCGTTTGGCACCTTCTTGTGTGGTGTGTGTGTGTGTGTGTTGTGTCCAGTGGTGTGGTGTTGTGTGTGTGTGTGTGTGTGTTGCCCTCTTTAGTGCGTTTGGCGCCCTCTTTAGTGCGTTTGGTGCCTTCTTTTAGTGCGTTATGTGCCTTCTTTAGTAGCGCGTTGGTGCCTTCTTTAGTAGTGCGTTTAGTGCCTTCTTTAGTAGTGCGTTTGGTACCTTCTTTAGTGCGCTCGTTGCCTTCTTTAGTGTGTTGTGGTGCTTTCATTAGTGTGTTTGATGCCCTCTTTAGTGCAATTGGTGCCTTCTTTAGTGCGCTTGGTGCCTTCTTTAGTGCGCTTGGTGCCGGTCTTTAGTGCGCTTGGTGCCTTCTTTAGTGTGTTGTGGTGCCTTCTTCAGTGTGTTGTGGTGCCTTCTTTAGTGTGTTGTGGTGCCTTCTTTAGTGTCGTTGGTGCCTTCTTTAGTGTCGTTGATGCCTTCTTTAATGTGTTTGGTGCCACGATACATCTCATCTCCATTGTGTGCTGTGTTGCCTTCTCGTATGTTTATTTTGTAACGTGGGTGCCTTTTTTCTTGTTTGTTTCGTGTTATCTTCGCTTGCCTTGTTTTGTCTTGTGTTGTCTTCTCTTGTCTTGTTTTGTGCTTTCTTGTCTTGTTTTTGCCTGTCTTGCGTTCCCTTTTCCCCCATGTTTTGTCTCCCTTTATTTTGTCGTGCATTGCTTCTCTTATCTTGTTTTGTCTCAGGTTGCATTTTCTTTTCTTTCTCTTGGGTTGCCTTCTCTTATCTTGTTTTGTGTTTTGTCTCAGGTTGCCTTGTGGTATCTTTTGTCTCGTTTTCCCTTCTTCTCTCTTGTTTTGTCTCAGATTGCCTTTTCGTATCTTTTTCTTGTGTTGCCTTCTCTTATCTTGTTTTGTCTCAGGTTTGCCTCTCGTATCTTTTGTCTTGTGTTGCCTTCTCTCATCTTGTTTTGCCTCAGGTTGCCTCTCGTATCTCTTGTCTTGTGTTGTCTTCGCTCATCTTGTTTTTGTCTCAGGTTGTCTTTTGTCTCGTGTTGTCTTCTCTCATCTCGTTTTGTCTCAGGCTGTCTTTTCGTATCTTTGTCTTGTGTTGCCTTCTCTCATCTTATGATAACACTTGACTGGGTCTTTTTCAGAACAACTATATAATTGAAGATAAGATAGTAAAGACTCTTAAGAGTCGTCGAAATGTTGTGCGTTTTGTTTTTGTTTCCTTTTGACAACCCCCCCCCCCCCACCCCCCCCCCCCCCCCCCCCCCCCCCCACCCTTTTTTTTTTTTTGTTTTTGTTTTTGTTTCGATCTTTACTGCCTTATCTTCAGATTATATACTTTTTCCTCCCATCCTGTCTAGTCCAGTCTAGTCTGCAGTTGTCGTTCTTGTTGTCGTCGTTCTCCTCCTCCACACCCCCCCCCCCCTCCCTGCTCCTCTTCATCCTCTTTCTCCTGCCACTAATCCTCTTCCTTCTCAACTGTATTCTTTGACTACTTCTCCTGTTCCTCCTTCTCATCTCCTCCTCTTCCTCCTTCTCCTTCTTCTTCTTCTTCTTCTTCTTCTTCTTCTTCTTCTTATTCTCCATCTTCTCTTTTTGCCCCTCCCCCCTCCTCGTCCTCTTTCTCCTTCTTCTTCTTTCTCTTCTTCTTCTTCTTCTTCTCCTACTCCTCCTCCTACTCCTCCTCCTCTCTCCTCCTCCTCCTCCTCCTCCTCCTCCTCCTCCTCCTTTTTTTTCTTCTTCCTCCTCAGGATGATTTTGAAAATGTACAATCGATCAAACTGGGAATTAGCTCCGTTCAGTCACAACACGAACTCCTCTCCTCTTTCGAACCTTCGCCTCCACCCTACAGCCCGCCACACCCGCCAACTCGTCCTGCACGCCCTCCTCCACCCTTCCCCCCTCCGACTGTCAATTATTCTACTGTCCTGTGACCACGGTGGAAGGAGGAAAGAGTGGAGGGGTGGGGGGAATTGAGTAGTGGGTGGGGGAATGGAGGGGTGGGAGAGTCAGATGTCCGGGGGAGTCATTTAGACAGGGGATCAGAGTTGAGTAACCACCTGCCATCCGGGCGCTGCCTGCCATTCATTCCCGTATCCCGTGAGGATGGAGCGGCCAGCATCCCTGTGCTTCCATTCACACCACCCCCACCTCCACCTCCACCTCCACCTCCACCCCACCCTCTGTGACACAGTTTAACTGTGGTGGCCCAACCCCACCCCCACCCCCCCACCCCCCACCGACCACCTCCACCCCACCCTCTGTGACACAGTTTAACTACTGGTGTGTGTGTGTGTGTGTGTGTGTGTGTGTGTGTGTGTGTGTGTGTGTGTGCGTGTGTGTGTGTGTGTGCGTGAAACGAAAAAAAAGTGAAATAAATACAAAAAAAGTTTAAAAAAAAAAAAAATAAAATAAAATTTAAAAAAAAAAGCCCAATTGCGACCGGTCAACGAAGAACTGTGCGTGCACTTTCTCTCTAGGCACTAAGAAAGTTGGATTGGGGAATCAGCAAAACAAAGAGTAGTTGTCTCTAATGGATTCTCCCCCAGAATCGCGTGTCTTTGTCTTTCAGTGTTTATCCATTCTCTGTGGCATCATTACTCTTTGTTGACTCTCCACAATCTTTTTGTTGTTGCTGCTGCTGCTGTTGTTGTCTTTCTGTCTAATCTGTTGCCTGCTTCTCCCTATTTCTTTGTCTCTATGGATCCTCCACAGTCCTGTTTCTTTGTCTCTTTGTTTTTCATTCATTCCCTGTGTTATCCTTCTCATTGTGAAGGCCCACAATCCTGGTTTTCTTTGTCTGTTTTTTGGTCCTTATTCACTACCCCTGCATAATCCTGTTTCTTTGTATCGATTCCCCACAATCCTATTTCTTTGTCTCTACTGATTTCCCCCAGAATCTTGTTTTCTTTGTCTCTTTGTTGTTTATCCACTCCCTATGTTATTCTGCTTGTTTGTCTCTGAGAACTACCCAGAATCCTGTTTCTTTGTGTCTCTTTCTTTATCCATTGCCTCTATTATCCTATTTCTTCTTTATCTCCGTGGATTTCCCACAATCCTGTTTCTTCTTCTTTTCTTCTTCTTCTTCTTATTCTTCTTCTTCTTTTCTTCTTCTTCTTCTTCTTCTTCTTCTCCTTCTTCTTACTGTGTACGCAGGCTAATGCTCCTGCGGACACTCCCTGTATAGACATCTGCCAACAAAAGGAGTGGAGTTTTTGTGTGTATGACCTTTTTTTTATCTGCCATTGAGGCAGCCATACTCATCTTCGAGGAAGGTGCATGCTATGTGTAAGGTGTCATCCATACCAACGGGCCAAACTGGCCTTCTCTTCCGAAAGTTGGTGATGGGGATTTTTACGTGTGTGCAAGATGTTATGCGTGCGTTCAACACGCGGAACCTCGGTTTATAGTCTCATTCGAAGGACTGTGTGGTGGGAAATGGAGTCAGAATTAATGTTAACTCCGAGGGGGAAAATCCCCCCTGTACCGAAAATGACCCGGCGGAGATTCGAACCCGCAACCCCTTAGATTACGAGTCCGGCGTTCTACCAACCTGAGCTATTCCTGGCCCCCCACCCCTCTCTCTTCTCTCTCTCTCTCTCTCTCTCTCTCTCTCTCTCTCTCTCTCTCTCTCTCTCTGTTTATCCACCCCGAGGGTTAACCCTTTTTTTTGTCTCTGTGGATTCTCCCACAATTCTGTTTCATTGTCTGTCTCTGTCTCTATTCATTCCCTTTATTACCCGGCTTCACTGTCTCTCCACCCCCGTTCCATATATTACACTGTCGTTTTACATTTACGTCCATCCATCACCTATGTTCTTTGGTGGGGTGGGGCTAGGGGGAGTCACTCTCCCCATAGCGTGATTCTCACTTGTCAAGGACGTAAGGGACAATAGAGCGTACGTCAGGATAATCCCGCTGGTCACGACCTCCCCTACCCTCCCCTCTTCCCTCTCCTTTATCTCCCTCCCTCCTCTCCCCTCCCTCCCCCTCCCTCTCTCCCCCTCCCCCTCCCGTCTCTCTCTCTCTCTATCTCTCTCTGCTTCTCTCCCTCTCTCCATCTCTCCTCTCTCTCTCGCTTTGCCCGCCATCTCTCTCTCTCTCTCCCGCTCTTCCTGTTCCTCTCTCCCTCTCTATCTCTCTCTCTCCCTCCCTCTCTCTCTACTTCTCTTTCTCTCCCCTCTCTCTCCCTGTCTCTCCCTCCTCTCCCTCTCCCCTCTCCCCTCCCCCTCTCCTCTGACTCTCTCCTCGCTCTCTCTCTCTCCTCTCTCTCTCTCCTCTCTCTCTCTCTCTCTCTCCTCCCCCTACACACCTTTCCCGCCCGATCTTTGGATACAGTCCATGACATTTGATAGGGTGACAGTCATTTGGGGGCTGACCCTGTTTTCCCACGATGATTCTCTCAGGGCGACAAAATGCATTGTATGTGGTGATTGCCTGATGCCATTGACTACACCTAAAGTAACTTGGCAACTGAAGCTGTCGGCGTGTTTTGCAGCATGCGCATGAGTACAATGGGCAAAAGGACATGCTGGGGAAATGCACACGCTGGCATAAATGCATACGCGCGCGCGCGCGCGCACACACACACCACACACACACACACACACACACACACACACACACACACACACACACACACTGACAGATACACACAGACACACAACACACACACATACTGACACACACACACGTGCGCGCGCGCGCGCGCGCGCACGCGCGCGCACAACACAGACACATGATAGCTTGCGCATACGAACGCGCTCATGCACGCACGCACGTGCGCAAGCACACATGCACACAAGCACGCGGGCACACTCGCACGCACGCGCGCGCGCGCGCGCACACAACACACACACACACACACACACCATACACCACACCACACACACTCTCTCTCTCTCTCTCTCTCTCTCTCTCTCACACACACACACACACACACACACACACGCACATACACACGCACGTGCACGCGCACGCGCACGCGCATGTATGTGTGTGTAAGTGTGTGTGTGGTGTGTGTGTGTGTGTGTGTGTGTGTTTGTGTGTGTGTTCAGTGTGTGTGTGTGTGTGTGTGTGTGTGTGTGTGTGTGTGTGTGTGTGTGTGTGTGTGTGACCGACACAGAGAAAGAAAGAGAGCCAGCCAGCCCAGACAGACAGCCGGACAGACAGCCGGACAGACACGGACAGACAGACAGACAAAGACAGAGTCAGACAGATGGAGAGAGGAACAGACGGTCAAACAGACAGACAGACAGACAGACAGACAGACTCGAACGGTCAGTTCACGCCTGTCAAGAGCCAATCAAAAGGCCGAGTGGTCATTTGAGCCCCGCAGTCCACTTGATCGAGAGTGGCAGCCCCCTCCATGACACATTTCAATGACCACTCCACTAACAGGGGGAACCACCCCTCCATACACTCTGCCCTTGCCCCCTCCTCTCTCCCTTTCTTTCTTCCGAGCCAGGCATATGCGTTAACCTTGCGTCAACTCACGCAGTTTATACTGCGCATACATGATTAAGGCAACTCATGCAGTTTTATACTGCGCATACATGATTAAGGCAACTCATGCAGTTTATACTGCGCATACATGATTAAGGCAACTCATGAAATTTATACTACACACACACAAACACACATGATTAAGGCAAACTCATGCAGTTTATACTGCGCATACATGATTAAGGCAACTCATGCAGTTTATACTGCACACACACATGATTAAGGCAACCCATGCAATTTATACTGCGCATACATGATTAAGGCAACTCATGCAGTTTATACTGCACACACACATGATTAAGGCAACTCACGCAGTTTATACTGCACACACGTGATTAAGGCAACTCATGCAGTTTATACTGCACACACATGATAAAGACAACTCATGCAGTTTATACTGCACACACATGATTAAGACAAACTCATGCAGTTTATACTGCACACACGTGATTAAGGCAACTCATGCAGTTTATACTGT
>JADBJO010010753.1:5000-12500 GCA_016801955.1 Conus betulinus | reverse complement strand
CTGCCATTGTTCTTGTTACCATCTTGTTGTTTTTTTGCTTTTGTATTTCGGAAGAACATTAAAGGATGGTCGGAAGACCAGGCACAGCGTAAGATCTGTATCATCGAGTGATAACGTTTCTTAGTCTGGTGTTCTCTCTTCCTTATTCCTTATCCTCCTGCTCCTCCTCCTCCTCCTCCTCCTCCCCCCTCTCCTCTCCTCTCCTCCTCCTCCTTCTTCTACTTTTTTCTTTATTCTCCCCCCCCTTTCCTTTTTCCTCTTCTCCTTCCGCTTCCTCCTTCTCCCTCTACCTCATTCCCACCTCCTCCTCCTCCTCCTCTCCTCCTTCTCCTTCTCCATTCGCCCTCCTCCTTCTCCTCTTTTTTCTTCTCCATCTCCTCCTCTTCCCTTTATGTTCTCCCCCCCCACTCCTTTTCCTTTCCCACTCCTCTTTCTCCTTCTGCTCCTCCTGTTCCTGCTTCTCCTTCCACCGTCTCCTCCGTTTTCTTCTCTCCTTCTTCTTCTTCTTCTTCTCTTCCTCCTCCTCCTTCTTCTTCTTCTCTTCCTCCTCCTCCTCCTCCTCCTTCTCTTCTTCTCTCTCCCTCCTCCTCCTCCTCCTCCTCCTCCTTCTTCTTCTTCTCTCTTCTCTCCTCCTCCTCCTCCTCCTCCTCCTCCTCCTCCTTCTTCTCCCTCGCTCATTTTGCCTTTTTTTTATCTTCTCTTCCTCCACCTTCCTCTCCTCCTCCTCCTATCCTCCTCTCCTCCTCCTCCTCCTTCTTCTTCTCTTCTTCCTCCTCCTCCTTCTCCTCCTCCTCCTCCTCCTCTTCTTCTCCCTCGCTCATTTTGCCTTTTTTATCTTCTCTTCCTCCACCTTCCTCTCCTCCTCCTCCTATTCCTCCTCCTCCTCCTCCTCCTTCTTCTTCTCTTCCTCCTCCTCCTTCTCCTCCTCCTCCCTATTCCTCCTCCTCCTCCTTCTTCTTCTCTTCTTCCTCCTCCTCCTTCTCCTCCTCCTCCTATTCCTCCTCCTCCTCCTCCTCCTCCTCCTCCTCCTCCTTCTTCTTCTCTTCCTCCCACCTTCCTCTCCTCCTCCTCCTATTCCTCCTCCTCCTCCTCCTCCTCCTCCTTCTTCTTCTGTTTCTTCTTCATGCAAAAAGAAGACAGCCTCAGATGTCTTTTTCTGTGTGGGGGTTGAAATGGTGGTGGTGGTGGCGGTGGCAGTGGTGGTGGTGGTGTGGTGGTGGTGGTGGCGGCGGTGGTGGTGGTGATGGCGATGGTAGCTGTAAATAAACGTCGCTGTTGCTATGGCGGTTTCGATCATACTGCTGGAGGTGACGCAACGAAATTGACCGCAGCTGATAGCACTTCAAAAAAAAAAAAAAAAAAAAAAAAGTTATCAGAATAGCTCACGCGCTGCTTTTACCCTGCGGGGGTTTCAAAACCCACGGGAGATGGAATCTTACCCCTACCCCCTTCTCTCCCCCCCCCCCCCTCTCCACCCTCTTTTTTTTCTCCACCGATTGCCTCCTCCCTCCCCCTGCCCCTCTCCCCCTGCCCTCCCCCCTCCCCTCCCCACCCCCGATCTTCTCTTCCATTTATTTGATGGTTTGAGTCATTTATTTGTTACTTTCGTTCGTTCTTTCGCTCGTTCTTTCACTCATTTGCACTTTCATTCACCCGGTTCGTCGACCACCCACCACCACCACCACCACCACCACCCAGCTGGCTACAGTTTTGTACTGTTTTTTTGTTTGCTTGTTCGTTTCTTCCTTTCTTTCTTTCTTTGCTTTTTTTTTGCGCCATAGATTAAAGGCTGGAGGGAATAAAAATGCAATATTGTCGTTTTTTATACCAGGCTTATTTCCTTCGAAATGAGGACTTTTATACTCGGCTGAAAGAAAGAAAGAAAGAAAAAAGAAAGAAGAACAAAAGGATAAAGGCTTGAACTTGCATTTCCAACAATCGCACTGGGGAGGGAAAAATAATTTTTTAAAAAAGGCTTCTTCCTTCTTTTTAACATTTCGTTTTTTTTCTACACAATTCCTCTCCTTTTTTGTCCACTCTCACTCCACCCTCCCCCTTTCCCCCCCCTTTTATCTCTCTCTCCCCGTCTCTCTCTCTCTTCTCTCTCTCTTCTCTTTCTCGAAGAAAAGAAAAAGTAAAGAAGAGGGGTAGAGATCGGTGTGGCAGAGAGTGACTGGGAGATGGGAGTGTCCTGGGGTGAGGTGGAGATTGAGAGAGAGAGATATGGGTGAGGGGCCGGAGCAGGGGATTGAGGGGGGGGAGCGGGGGGAGCCGAGGATCGATGCTTGAAGGGAGGAGGGAAGGATGTTGTATGCATAGAGAGTGACTTGATGGATAAGGGGAGATTGGTATTCCATAAACATAAAACGATAGCCTTTCCGGTCCGAGTTGAAAGACACTATTGTTTAAAACCGAAACAAATCCTTGTTCTCATAATGGAGACAGGTGTATGTGCTTAGTTGTTTGTACACTCACAGCTCTTACTCGTTTTATGGAGAGGAAGACATGTTTTTTTAAAATGAAAACATGTTGAAATAATTATAAACCTAAGTTGTTACTTTTGTTTTATCGCCCAAATGATCATCCTTCTGTTTGAAATATTTTCTATAGAAATCCCATCATTTTCAATAGAAAAACTAAAAACAATTTCATGTTACGTGTCCCATGTGGATAGGCTGGAGGCCTCACATTTAAAGTCAGAGTTCACGATTTTCTCTCTCTCCTCTCTCTCTCTCTCTCTCTCTCTGTTTCCGGTCCAGTCAGACCAGAATCTACTACTTGAATAAAAGACAAAGGACGCACTGCTGCGCGTTTAACAGTTTTCAAGCCCTGCAGTGTCGTAGTGTCTATAGTGGAGTTGCCGGCCTTGGCTTGGACGACCGGTTGTTTAAATTGAGTGATAAAGGCAGCGCCGACCTTCAGGAGCAAGACGTTAGTGGGGCATGAAGTGTTAATATTGGCCTACCCCGCTCACCACTTTGGGCTCCTCCCGGAAAATTGCTCCTCTCTCTCCTGTCTCTCTCTCTCTCTCCTCTTCCTCATCTCTCTCTCGTCTCTCTCCTCTCTGAATCCGTCGCTCTCTCTCTCAGTCGCTCTCTCTCTCTCTCTCTCTCTCTCTTCTCTCCTCTCTCTCTCTCTCGATCCTCTCCCTCTCCTCCCTCCCGTGCCTCCCTCCTACCCTATTGCCCCTCTGTTTCTGTCTCTAACTGTCTATCTTTGCAAATAAGCATTCTGTATATATGCATTTCTTGCTGTAAATCATCATCATCATCATCATCATCATCACATCACAACCGCCACCACCACCATCACCGCCATTATCATCATTATCATCATCACATCATCATCACCACACAGCCACCACCACCACCGCCACCCTTATCATCACCACAAACACCACCACCGCCACCACCACCACCATCAACACCATCATCATCATCATCATCATCATCATCATCATCATCATCATCATCATCATCATCATCATTACATTACACCACCACCACCACACCACCACCACCACCACCATCACCATCATCATCATCATCATCATCATCATCAGCGGCAGTACTCACATACCGCCTATCCTTGGTTAAAGACCAGCCTTTAAGCTGTTTTACACTCCACGCTGTCGTTTACACAACGGCTGCCTACCTGGGTAGAGCCGACTGAGGAACTGCCTGTTGGCGCTAAACATTTCTTTTTTTTTTTTACCCCGTGTCATTCAGTCCATTATCAATCACCCACTCCTTCGATTTGAAACGGAAGGTGCGTGCTGCACATTTCATGTATACAAACTGACCTCTTCTATATTGTTCAACTCCAGAAAGGGAATTTGGTTTGTTGCTGTTTTGGCAGAATTGAAGAAAATGTGCTGTAGCCATGGAAACGAAATTCAGATGCCAGACTGTAGTGGCCCAAGGCAGGAATTTTATAATTTTAGTGAGGAAGCATGGTACGAATTCGGATCAGAAGTGGGGATCGAAGTGTGTGTGTGTGTGTGTGTGTGTGTGTGTGTGTGTGTGTGTGTGTGTGTGTGGTGTGTGTGTGTGTGTGTGTTCATATTCGTATTCGAGGCAGACAGAGAGACAGAGAGAGCTAGAGAGACCGACCGATCGACCGACCGACGGACCGACCGACCGACCGACCGACAGACAGACAGACGGACAGACAGACTTACAGACATAAAGGAAAGAAATCACACACACACACACACACGCGCGCGCGCGCGCGCGCGCGCGCACGCACGCACGCACGCACGTACGCACGCGCGCGCACAGAGAGAGAGAGAGAGGGGGGGGGAGATAACAAAAATACTATGTGGTCTCTTTGTTACAGAAGAAAATAGAGAAAACAGATAACAGAGTGGAATAGGAATTTTCGTCAAGGAGAAGAAACTCGGCCTGATATGGGAGAAGAATTCGTCGGTAGTACGGTTTCTTCTTTTCACTTCCGGCTTCTGCATGATCTCTGAAAGTGACATGGGAAGATAAGCTATACCTCCCCGTCCCACTTCATTCTCCCCCAGGCCATTCTCCCATGCCCTTACTCACAACCCCACCCCTCCCCCCTCCCCCCCACACCCCTGTGTTCACACACTCCTCCCCTGCCCCTCTTTTCACATCGCTCCAAATATACCGGCCTTAAAAAATGTAGAATGAGGAGGGGAGGAAACCCCCACCTTGACAAGAGGGAGAGATAGGCAGCAGCCATATGGTTCGACTCAGATCCTTATTTTTTCAGCTTTTTTTTTTCTTTGAACTCTCACCACCATCTCCCACCCCTCCCTCCACGTTCCCCGTGAGAGAAAAATAATGGTTAGAACAGAACAAAAGAAAGAAAGAGAGAAAGAAAGAAATCATATCTATACTAATGCAAATGTACTCATTCTCAATTGAATGTCAAAGCTTTTTTGGAGAACTTAGAAAAATAAAGTAAAGCTGAAAGAAAATGTCCATTCCTTAAAAATTTTGTCATACAAAATTTTTTTTAAAGGATTTGTAATCAGTTATACGTTAACTGGATGACTTCGGTAATGGAATAAATGCGTGCGTTTTTTTTTTTTTTAAATAGGAGGTAGTTAGATTCGTGTTTTTCTAAGACATTTACTGAAAACCAATCGTTACTACGTAGTTCTACAAGGTGCAGATCGTGTTTTCCCTCTATTTCTCATCTGCTGCTCAATAATTATCAAAGGATTATCTCATGTGAACCTTCATAAACGTACGTTGACTTCCATCCACTATGTAAGATTTTTTTTTTATCCACATTCGTTGATGTATGTACTTGCATAACGGTATGCATGTGTATTCAACACATCTACGATGCCTTATCGTATAATGATTAAAGAAATATATAAAAAAGACCAAGATGGACAAGCTTTCATGCAAATACCAGCAGAACAAGACCTCTTTTTCAACAAAAGGTTCGATCACTAAGGACGGGTTCCACCAGTAGTTATGTCCCTTGGCGTGGTCCAACGAAAGACAGATGCCAGATGATGATGATGATGATGATGACCATCTGTCGGCAGCGAACTGTCTGGGGAGGACAGATGCCCCATGGCTGGACCTGCAAGTCTGTATCACAGACAGTGATCTCACTCAGTCCACTACACACACACACACACACACACACACACACACACACACACACACACACATACACACACTCACACACATACACACAGACGCACGCACACACACACATACACACACACGACGCGCGCGCGCGCACTCACACACGTACACTCACACACACATACACACAAACACACACACACACACACACACGCACGCACGCACGCACGCACGCACGCACGCACGCGCGCAAGCACGCACGCACGCACGCACGCGCGCGCGCACGCACGCACGCACGCACGCACGCACACACACACACACACACACACACACACACACACACACGTTATTACAATCATCTGACTCAACACAGCGACATCTAGGGGGACCAAGTCCGGTAAAATTCGAATTGTCATTTTCACTTGGTGTATTGAAATAATAAACGACATGTTTGCCTTTTGGCGTCAATCCATTCATTAGAAAGCAAAAGAAGAGAGAGAGAGAGAGAGAGAGAGAGAGAGAGAGAGAGAGAGAGAGAGAGAGCAGAAAAGAGACGAAAAGGCGAGAAGGAGGAGAATGAGAGAGGAGAATAGACAGAGAAATAATAACAAACGAGGGCGAATTAATCTGTAAAGAGAGTAAAGGTACGTAAATTATAGATTTACGTACACACTGGCAAAAGGAACGGGTATACCCTCATACCACTCCCCCCCCCCCCCCCCCCCCCCACCCCCCCCCCCGATTAAGTCTATGAGTGTGTTGGGGAGGCATGTCAAAAAACAAACATGTCACAGCAGCCTCTAGAGCCAAAGCCAGAAAAAAAAGAAAAATTAGTAGTAGTAGTACTTTAATTTAACGTCTCTTCACCCTCAAGTGACATTAGACAAAAAAAAAAAAAAAAAAGGCATGTGTGAAGATCTTAAAGTGTTGAGTGTTTTTTTTGAGTAAATGTAACATCAATGCCATTCTTAAGTTTTAGATTCTACAAACACAAATAATCTCAACATTATCAACAACGATCAAAGAAAAATACCAACAGAACTAGAATGCAAAGTTTCTGAAAACAGCTTAAGAAGATCAAGGTCATTAACTATTTTCTGTAATGTTATTGGATTTCGATGGTTGAGCGCAGTGCCTCCATTCTTGAGCATTTGAGCTTTGATGGCAGGACAGTGCAGAAGCAGGTGATTCGTAGAAATTTGACTCCCACAAACACAACTAATATCTTTACAAAATTTTGTTTTGAGAGCATTTAGACGAATTTTAAACATCAAAGACGTAATTGATCTGGATTTAATTTGACTTAAACTCTTAATTTATCATATCCGAATGCAGTGTATCACAAACTTTTACACAATTATGTGAATATTGTATATCTGAGGTCTTCAACTTGTCAACAATATTATCCTTTGCTAACTTGTCAAAGTATTTATAATATTCATGTAGATCTAGCTTAACATTAAGTTTAATTGTCCCTGCAGCATTGCGTGCTGCACTCTTGGCTGCTTGATCTACCTGTTCATTAGAGAGAATTCCACAGTGAGATGGAATCCAATAAAAAGTAACACTGATATCTTTGCTTGCAAAGTGATGTATTAAGTGCTTGATTTCGTGTGTCAGTTCAACCCGTGTCTTGGTATTTTGACCTTTGATAGCATATAATACTGATTTTGAATCCACACAAAATAATATTTTGCATGCGTTTAAAGGTAACTTTTTAATATGATGTAACGCCATTAAAATGGCTATTAATTCAGCAGTGAAAATGGAATAATGCCTACCAATATTATAACGTTTTAATGTTTTCAAGGAAGGAATAAAAAATGCTGATCCTGCACTGCCATTTTCTATTACAGACCCATCTGTGTAAATCTTAATATAGTCATTATACTTGTTTTCAATGCTTATGTTACTAAATAAA
>JADBJO010010752.1:47670-65170 GCA_016801955.1 Conus betulinus | reverse complement strand
ACTGTTGACGTAGCGCTTTAATTGAGAAGAGAGGGAAAGGTTTTTACAGACTACATTGCATACATTATTGAGATCAGATTGCCATTTCGATTCCTTATCTATCGTTAACCCTGAAATACGATGCTCATCTACCTGCTGGATAGAAGTGCCATTCGACTGAAGTTTTAGGCAATGAGGAGTCAATTGGCGCTTGGTGCTTTTAGCGGGTAGCTATAATCATGGATTAGGTTTTTTTGCTGGGTGTATGACCATTAGGTTTGAATGCCACCAGTCTGACACGTCGTTTAGACTTTCCTGGAGAGACGTGTCTATTGTCTGTAGATCATTTGTTTGGAGTAAGGAGTCATCAGCAAATAGATCTGTCGTGACTTTTTTCATCTGATATGGACAATGGTAAATCACTGATGAAGATACAGAACAGGAGGGGGCCTAGTACTGAGCCTTGTGGGACTCCATGCCTGCCAAAGTCTGAAACGGAGGTTTGGGCATTAAACGCCACATACTGAGTTCTATCGATCAAGTATGGTTGGAAGAATGAGGCTGTCGAGGAATGGTTCAACTGAAAAGATAAAGAATGGAATGATCAACAAGATCAAACACCTTTTTGAAGAGAGAGAGAGAGAGAGAGAGAGAGAGAGAGAGAGAGAGAGAGAGAGAGAGAGAGAGAGAGGTGCTCTCTGCTTATCAACCTACTGTCTTTGGGAGGGACTTTTGATCCAGATATAGTAAGACAGAACGACTGTGAATCCAATGACCGTGAAGTTGAACAAACCGCGGCTATTCACCGATAAATGAACTATCTACTGTGTCACGAACGGCCTCCTCCATTCTCCCTCTCTGGGTGGTTTAACCAGGGGAGAGGTGGAGTGAGCTGACCGTGCAATTCCTACCTTCCCCTTCCACCCCCCCTCCCCCCAACCTCTCCTCAGTGTGCCGTGTCGCTCATCGCAGTACGAGGAATCTATGAATCATGTATTTCTCCAGTCGTTTACGACAGTGTTCGCGACAACTGTTTACCGTTCTAGTGCTAGCAGAGGGTTGTGTAGCTGATTTGCTTTTCACTTATGAGTCGTTCATTTAAGCGGAGAGCACCGCGAAACTGACCCTGACAGTCTAGTCCCTTGCCTTCGGAGTTTGTGGTGCTACCAGCGCCCTGAGGATTGCACTCGTTCTCTTGGATTTCTGCGCTCCCTTCATTAGAAGTGGGGAAAAAAAATAAAACCGTACCACTTGGACAAACATAATGCGATTTTGAATGCACGTTGTATTGCATTGTGTGGAAGACTTGAAGTTTTTAATACATACCTGTAGATCCCCAAGTGAAACAAGTAGCGACTTGCGATGACAATTGAAAATAAAGAATGTCAGTGAGCGAGTGCGTGAGTGAGTGAGGGAGTGAGGGAGTGTGTGTGTGTGTGTGTGTGTGTGTGTGTGTGTGTGTGTGTGTGTGTGTGTGCGTGCGTGCGTGCGTGTGTGTGTGTGTGTGTGTGTGTGTGTGTGTGTGTGTGTGTGTGTGTGTGTGTGTGTATGTGCGTGTGTGTGTGTGTGTGTGTGTGTGTGTGTGTGTGTGTGTGTGTGCATACGCGCGTGCGCGCATGCTGGCACACGTGTTCGTGTGTGTATCGATGTAAAAACGACACGAAACAAAGAATAACTAGACAATCACCACATTTTGCACGGATGACGTCGAAAAGGGTTCCCTGTTGCTTGAAGACACACACAAGCATACAAAAAAAAAAAAGTGAAAAACACGCTAGATTTCCATTCTTTCCCCATACATCTGCGTTAAACACTCGGTAACTTCCGCACACACTGTGCTAAAAAAACAGAGACAAACAAACACCATTGTAGACTGCTCTCTTGCTTCTGAAATGGACACAGCTGTCTTTTCAGTTTGACACCCAGGGATCTAGGGAAGGCTGACAATCATAGACAGACAACGCAATATTTTGTTTTTTTTTTCTTTCAAGGGTGGATGGGGATCTACCATTCATGCAGAGTCCAGTGCTCGTTGGTGGAGGCAGAGGAGGATCCTTGAATATTGTCTTGCTTCCCGTCCCTGCAAGTCTCGTAAAGCGTCTATCCCGCAGGTTATCAGTTCTGTACCACAGTTCTGTTCTGTGTTGTCTAGCGTTAGAACTTGAGGTGTGTGCATGGGACAACAAGGGCAGGTATCAATCACACTCTCCTGATTAAATTCATTGACCTCAATAGAAAACAGCAGCTTATCTTCGAAACTCACTCATAAGAATAATGAAGTGACTGAAAGAAACGTTTAGGGGAGGACGGGGGGGAGGGGGGGGGTCTTCATAATTTTTATATCAAACAAGCCAGAACCCTCCATGAATCTTATGCCTTCCCTATTTCTAATTAGTATTTGTGATCTACCAACTGTTCACTGCACCCTATGTATAATTGTTTTTATGACTGAAGAAACGATGGGATCTGTCAGTGTTCTTCCAAGAAATCTACAAACAATGCATCAATGACGGTCTTGGTGCCACCTTCGAGGACATCACCAGTCTTAAGGACATCATCACATTTTAACAGAACAACCACTCAGCATTGAGCTTCCAAGTTAACATGTCCGCAAAATGTATCGCTTTCCCGGATATGATCATTTCTGTCACGGACGCACCAAGACTCTCCATTCATTCACTACAAGCCAACTATCTTACAACCGTATCTCACCTTACAACCACAACAGCATACCTTCTCTCAGCTTTTTTTTTAGACTTTTTTGCTGACTCCGTTCTAACGATTCAGACCTTGATGAAAAATCCAAACAGATGAAACACTTTTTTCCTCCAATGCCACCACAATAGACGATGGCATTAACCGAGTACACCAGAACGTAACGCCAATCTCCCGTCAAAAGTTTCTGGAACCTAAATCCAAGACACCTTCAAAAGACAGACTTCTGGTATGTTTGTTTTTCACACTTCTGTGTACCGCGTCCAGATAATGCCTCATTCTCACTGGAACATCCTCCACTCTTGTACCGATGCAGCTTGAGATCTTCAACCAGCCCCCTTGTGATGCCTGGAAATGCGACATTTTCAAAATGCACGTGTGCATTCCAGGCTTTTCCAACAAACAGGCAGGTCCCAACAGGTGCCATTCCTTGTAACAAATCTGGCTGTTTCAGATGGTGACACATTATCGGTGGCAAACAGTAAAATGGACACCAATCAAATGACTCGTAGCACAATGCCAACCCTTTTCCATTATCTCAAAGCTAATTCATTGGCAGACAAGGAAAATAAAACAAGACCACAAACATCTCCCTGTCTAACCTATCGTACACATGTATCACTGAACCAAGCCCCACTCTTTATTTTGACTTTCACATTTTCATACATGATTCTCATTCACATATAAATGCTACTCTGCTAAACCATTGACTTCCGGGAATAGGCCGGAGGACGTCCGGGAAAGACCGGAGGACACTGGGAAAGACCAGAAACCAAGGGCTCTGTGGGCTGGCTCCCCACTTTGCCTTCAACATGTGGCTACTAAAAACAAAAGGAAAAGATGCTCCCAGGATTCACCAAAAGGGGGAGAGAATGATGAATCCATCGGTGCTCAACCAATCACGACTGCAAATCCCAAACGGACTACGAACATGGACCAAATGGAATATCCATGTGTCTGTGGAAAGCGTTTCGCTACCACCCGTGGCATGAAGATCCACAGAACAAAGATGGGATGTGTGAAGACTCATCTGAAATGAGCAGCAGCGCACTGCATCAGCAGATAAGATGTCGGAAGACCAAGGCCAGGATTTAAACCACAGTGCCAAGGACATCCACGCTGTTGGTTCGGATGAGGAATTTGCACAGGCCCTCGATGCCAGGCGCCTGAAAAAACTCAACCTGCCACGAGCAAACGAGACTGAAGATTGGGAGAAACTGGATGCAAAAATCGTCCAAGGACTCGATGCACTGATAGGGAAAAGCACCCTGGAACACAAACTAGCCACATATGGGGACATTGTGTATGCCACATGTAGAGACGCCTATGGAGCCAAACTACCCAAAGAGAAAACACCTCCAAAGAAAATCCAGACGCGCCAAGAAGAGATGGACAAGATCAGGGTCCAAAAGAAAAACCTCAAGAAGCAAATGAAGACTGCTCTGCCAGCTGAAAAACAAGGCTTGGAAAAACTCTGGGAAGACCTGAAAGCAAAAACACAGCGCCCTCAGCAAAGCGGAATCTGCGAGGAAGAGGAAAAGCAAAAAGAAGAAGACACAAGAGCGTTTCTTCAGAGACCCCTTCCAGTTTGCCAGAACTCTCTGTTCGAGCAGCCAAAATCTGGGACCCTAAGTATGGACAAAGGAGTTCTTGAGCAGCATCTGAGAAACAACATACTCTGACTCACAGAGCAAAGCACCACTCGACATTCAAGGTCTGGTGTGGCCAACCAACCCTGAGGAACAGTTCAATGACAAGCCTCCAACGTTGGCGGAAATCAAGAAGGTGGTCGACAAAGCCAGAGCCAAATCATCACCAGGGCAAACGGAATACCTTACCAGCTGTACAAGAAATGTCCCAAGGTGCTGGAGTGGCTCCACAGGCTGCTGCGATCAGCTTGGAGAAATCAGAAAATCAGCGGCCAGTGGATGACGGCAGATGGTGTGTACATCCCCAAGGAGCAAAACTCCAGTGACATCAGCCAGTTCAGGCCAGTATCACTACTGAACGTCGAGGGAAATCTTCTTCTATGTCATGGCAGCAAGGCTGACCAAGTACCTCATGGAAAACAAGTACTTGGATGTGTCAGTCCAGAAAGGTGGCATTCCAGGCGTGGCTGGCTGTGTAGAACACGCCACAATGATCTGGGACGCAATCCAAAGAGCAAAAACGGAAAGAGAGACCTGGACGTAGTGTGGCTCGACCTGGCAAACGCATATGGATCTGTACCCCATGAGATGATACAGTTGGCTCTTAAGATGTACCATGTGCCAAAGAACATCCGCGACATGCTCAAGAAGTACTTCAATGGCTTCTCAATGCGCTTCTCTACCAAGGAGTACACAACAGATTGGATCAACTTGGAAGTGGGCATTGCAATGGGCTGTGCCATTTCCCCAATACTGTTCGTGTTGGCAATGGAAGTCATCTTGAAAGCAGCAACAAGCAACGCAAGACAAACAGACCTTGGCGATGGATACAAGATGCCCCCTCTCAAGGCCTTCATGGATGACACTACAGTGATTTCATCCAGAGAAGACGAGACACGTCACGTGCTGGAGAGGCTGGACGACATAGTTGCCTCATCCAGAATGAAGTTCAAGCCAAAGAAATCACGGAGTCTCTCTCACTGAGGAAGGAAAAGTGGCCGAATCTGTGGTCTTCAGTGTTGCCAACCAGACCATTCCAACAGTAACAGAAGAGCCAGTCAAGAGCCTTGGAAGATGGTATGATGATACGCTGAAAGACACACGAAGAGCAAAAGAAACCAAACAGATGTCGGAAGAAGGCTTGGAGACCATTGACCAGTGTGGGCTCCCTGGCAAATACAAGGTCTGGTGTCTGCAGTTCATGCTGATACCAAAGCTCCTATGGCCTCTGATGATATACGACATCTGCACCAGCATAGTGGAGGCAATGGAATCCAAAAATCAACAAGTTCACAAGGAAATGGCTTGGTGTCCCACCCTGTCTGACTGACATAGCGCTGTACTGTCGCCAAGCAAAGCTGAAACTACCACTGAAATCCATCCTGGAGGAATATAAAGCAGGGAAGATCAGACTTCAAAGCATGCTGGAGGACTCAGGAGACAAGGTGGTTGAAGCAATCAAGCCCCAGCTGAAGACAGGCAGAAAATGGAAAGTTCAAGAGGCGATGGATTCTGCAAAAAAAGTCTCAAGATCAGAGAAATAACAGGACACACACACAGACCAACAGACAAGGACTGGGGGTGACCAAAACTGAATGGTGGTCAAGGCCAAAGGAAAAGCCAAAAGAGACATGATGATTCAGGAGATGAGAAAAGAAGAAGACCAACAAAGACTCCAAAAAGCAGTCCAGCAGAGCCAGCAAGGGCAATGGACAACGTGGGAGAATGCACTCCAAAGAAGTCTCACTTGGAATGACATTTGGCACATGGCCCCTCTCAGGATCAGCTTCATTCTCAGATCTGCATATGACCTTCTGCCTTCAAATGCAAACCTGGTGAAGTGGGGAAAACAACGACGATCCTTCATGCCCCCTTTGCCATGAAAAACAAACAGTGGAGCATGTCCTAAGCTCATGTAAAGTAGCCCTGGCTCAAGGAAGGTACACATGGAGGCACAACCAAGTGCTCAAAGAGATTGTACAAGTAGTCTGGGCTAGTACCAACACCACAAAGGGAAAATCAGGACTCCAAAAGCACCCGCAACATTCTTCACGGCAGGAGGCAGCGAATCATGGCCAAGAACAACAGTGCCACTCGGAACATGCAGGCAGAGTCTGCTGGACGGGGCAGATGACTGGGAGTGCACAGCAGACCTCCCAGAATGGAATAGTCACCCAGAGATTATCAGCAAGAGTGGCATGAGACCAGACATAGTAGTCCACTCTCAGTCAACCAGCAGCTGATCATGATCGAGCTCACGGTGCCATATGAGAACAGAATGGAGGCAGCTCAGATCTACAAGACTGAAAAGTATGCTGATCTGGCAAACAGCCTGAGGAGAGAAGGCTATCAGGTCAAAGTCCTCACTGCAGAAATTGGAGCTAGGGGGTTTGTGGGAACGTCTGCATACAGCCTCATGAAACAGCTCTCAGTTGCAGGGAGGGAAAAAAACCAAAGCCCTGAAAGCAATGGCAGAAGCGGCAGAGAGGTGTTCAAGTTGGATCTGGTCAAGGAGGAACAAAAGTGAACTTCATAAGGCTTAACTTTCCTACAAATATCAGGGTGTCCCTGTGCTCAGTGGTTAGTGCGCGAGTCATTAAGTGGGAAATGAGCATGTCCAGAGGGCATGGGTTCGAATCCCAGTCATGGCTCATCCCAAGATGGGGAAAAAAAAAAAAAGGGGCAGCAGAGGGACATCCAGAGTCATGAACCGGGTGTGGCCCAACCCCCCTAGAGTGTCAGGAGATAAGGGCCGAAACACTCGCTTGAAGGGGCTTCCAAACATATGGACATACATGGAGAGAGAGAGAGAGAGAGAGAGAGAGAGAGAGAGAGAGAGAGAGAGAGAGAGAGAGAGAGAGAGACAGACAGACAGACAGACAGACAGACAGACAGAGGTCCTACCTGGACAGATAAAGTGAGCAATGTAAAAAAAAAAAAAAAAGAAATGTATTCCGACATTTCGAGCGTCTGCTCTTTTCAAGAACGACAGACTGTATATTTTACAACAGAACTGAAGCTACAACATGGCAGCAATGTTAAAAGGGAATGTGTGTCATGATATCTATGTCATCGCCAACTACAGTAAAGTCAAACGCATCAGCCTTGTGTGATTAGTTCGTCACTCCCCACTTCCACCAATATCCTAACGCTCTCTCTCTCTCTCTCTCTCTCTCTCTCTCTCTCTCTCTCTCTCTCTCTCTCTCTCTCTCTGTGTGTGCTTTTTTTTTGGTTTAGTTCCTGTGTTCTACAGTAGGAAAAACAAAACACTGAGAACACAAACCATTGAGCAAACGAGTACTTGAAACAGCAAAACTGAAAATGAGCTGACAACACACACACACACACACACACACACACACACACACACACACACACACACACACACACACACACACACATACGCACGCACGCACGCACGCACACTTACACCTCTCAATATACTCATTATTCCTGTCCCATTGTTTTGTGAATTGAGCACTATGCCCGTTTATAGAATTGTGCATTTATTCATACATTCATTCATTCATTCGTTCGTCCATCCATTAAGTTATTTATTGCACTGATATTTTTGTTTGCTTTGGCTGGGCAAGTCTTGATCTTAATACTTCAATCAGTTTCTTCTCGCGTGCTTGCCCACGTCGCTGTGTGACCACACTCCACAAACAGAGAAGTGGATCAAGAGCGGAATTGAGAGGTAATACAAACACAACCAATGTTTCATAGACTGTGTTAAATACGGAAATACCCTGTGAAGACATCACTGTAGCAATACCTAACAAAAACCAACAGAAAGCGTTTGTAACCAGCAGATTTCCTACAGATGAACCGAGGAATGGTACGGTCTTTTGGTCTGATCAAGTGTTATTCGATAGTTGGGGTCCGCCTGTAAATAGCAAATTGACCACCAACCATAATAAAACAGAAAATAAAGTTCACCATCACACAAACCACAAACCAATGAAAGCTTTGGTAAGAGTCATGGTACTGAGACAAAGCCAGGCGACACAGACAGACTGGCCCTGAAGACCCCAGTGTGAGCGACCAGGAAGAAGCGGTATGACCGCCATTAAAGTCCCCACAAACCACGTTGATGTGCAAGCTCCTGCTGCTGAACGCTTGTTGATCTTCCAGACACTGTTCTGGCGACAAAAGACGGCAAAATGATCCATGACAATGAAGCAGAGAATCAAAATGGTCACTTCACTGGATAAGATGACAGGAACGCTGCTGACTTGCAAGTCCCACTCTCGGTCCATGATTTCTCCTCGCGCAGATAATTTCCACGAAAAAAGTCGTTAGCCGCCACAGCAATGCTTGCATGACCTCCCATACACATATGAGCAACATGTAGATGGATCAAGGCAACCGCAAATGTGTGTGCGAATGTGTTCTTAACCGTAAGTGAAACAAAAACGGAAAGAAAGTTCCCTAGAAGAGCAGAGGCACCTAGAAACCAAAAGAAAATCAAGTACAGTTCCGTTGGCAGCAATGTTGCACACGATGCAAGCACAGTCTGAGGTGCTGAACACTTTATTCTCTTGGCCTGTCTAGGAAGTACACTCTTGCAGCAGTACTGATAGTTTGGAGCAAACACGTTACTTAAATGATTTGATTTTGAGAACAGATCCAAAGGAAAGTCTGTTATTGGATTTCCTTGTAGATCTAGCTCAGCCAATAGAGGCATGTTTTTCAGTCCGGTCAATGT
Organism: Conus betulinus; assembly: GCA_016801955.1. NCBI lineage: Eukaryota > Metazoa > Mollusca > Gastropoda > Neogastropoda > Conidae > Conus > Conus betulinus. Next base: position 56,119 of record JADBJO010010752.1, on the reverse strand, counting down.
GATAGTTTCAATAGCAGAAAACGACGAATTGAAGTGTTTTGCGTTGGGCAGAAATGCGGATAACACACTGCGCAGTATCTTAACTCGTGTGTTCGATATATCCAAGCTCCTTAGTGCATAATGTATCTGTTTTGGTTTCGTGCTCACTATTTTCGTGATAGGATTATGCATGGCCTGTATTGTTTGTAGCTTTGCCAACTCATAAAAAACAGCCATGTTGATTGTTTTGATCTGATTATTTGAAATATCTATGTGCAGAAGGTTTGATAGTTTTATGCGTGAAATATTAACTATTTTGCAGTGCGACAAACACAGCCGAACTATATAGGCATTTTTCGTCAAATCACTGAAAGACATTTTGGAACCTGTAGCATCCAGGTGTCGAAGATGAGGGTAGATTTCAGCGGAAAAGGAGTCTGTACACAGGAAAGAGTGACCTTGACATTCGCAACTTTGGGGACAGTAAAAGCACACATTTGTTTCATCATCTCGCTGTGGACACTGAGCCCAGCCATCACAGAGATGGTCTCCATGCACACACACTCTGGAGTCTCGACACTGGTACAGTGCAACACATGTGACTGTCTCACAGCCCTGTTCGTCCTCTCCATAAGTACAGTCTGAAAAACCATTGCATCTTGTGTAGACAGGAAGACAGTTCAACAGTTCAGTTATGCATTGGTAATGGCTACCAGGACATGAGTTTTCATTTTTTGTGATTTCATATGTAAAATACCCCGTGCCGTCTAAATTGATATAAAGCCGTTGTTTTTACTTTGTCATTGTTGACCTGGGCACAATAGGGACACGGGTTATCAATGGACTCAGGACAATTCTTCTCATCCGAATCATCTACACAGTCTGAAAATTCATTGCACCGCTGGCTGTGTAATACACACTGACCATTAGAGCACTTAAACCCCTGACATGGAGAGTGCTCACAGAAAGATTCATCGCTGTGATCCTGACAGTCGGGGCGGAAGTCACATACCAGTGTGTACTGCAGTGTGGTGATGTCATCATCACATCTGAACACGTCATAGCTGGGCAATGCACCCCTCACAGACAGACCCTGCTCAGAGGTCTGGTGATAAGTCTTATTTGGGTGCATGGAGATTAGCAAACAGTTTTTTTCTTTGCAACGGCTTTTGGAATCACAAGACATGAACAGGTGCACGGTGTTATTGTTTGGACAACTGATCAACCATTGCAGTGTGTTTGATGTAATGAGTGGAAGAGAAAGGTAGTGAACCACTGTAATCAATGCAACAGACACACCAGGTTTTGGCAATTTCATTTCACACAATGCGTTAGTGTAGGCTATCCTTGGACCTTGATAGATTAACCAAGAGTAAAGTCTCGGAAACGTACTTCTTCTTTGTGGTAAAAAATTGTGCGATAGTCTGGTGCTCATAAGGTAGATCAAGGTGTTGTCAGACCATTTCCGAAACATACTGTAGATAAAGGGTACTTTGTGCCATCCTGTTGTGTACCCTAAAATGATGTGGAAAAGGCCAAACATTCCCAAAACATGAAGAGAGTCTTCTTGTTCTTGCTTTGTTTTTATCGATGCCAGTGCACCACCGCTTTCCTGGCATATGTGACCAAACAACTCTTCAGGCATTTTTGACATGTCTATGATTACTTTAAAACATTTGTTACGTGAAGCCACAAGACCCTGACACCCAGGACTGCTGAAAGGACAATGTTCTGTCTCATCACGTCCGTCCTCACATTCTGGTTTTTGGTTGCAATGCACGTGTTCCTGAAATTCACTGTAATGCTTTACTGAGCAGTTGAACAGACCACTGGGCAGTTTGTGAGGATTGTGTTCTAAGGACAGAACCGCAAAATATATTCTGAGGTGCGGGTGAAAAATTTCAGAATATGAAAGTACAACTTGAATATACAGGGTAACAAATACAACAGCTGGTGCGAAGCAGTCGATGCATATGGGGTTTGCACGTTCATCAGATGTCTTCACATCTTTGTAAAGCACGTGGAATTTGACGTTATGGTAACAGCTTATAAGGAATGGTGTCTGCTGAACACTGACCATGAATACTTTCCGAGACGGCGCTTCTATTTTTTTGCGAAGGAGTTCCGAAACAAGTAGCTCGGGTACTATAATATATCCCGAATTTTTAGAAATATACGTTGTAACTAATCCGATACTCTTCATCCGTTTTACATCAATTTGGACTAGAGATTTGTTTTTGTTTACTATGCGTAGGCAGTTTGTGTCTGAATAGAAAAACATCTCTTTCAGCCCATGACTATCACAGGCAATAATTCTCCTCCCCCAGGCCTTACATGTCTTTATTTCTGCATGCCACTTTCTAGACTCACACCAGTAGGACAGTCGATGGATGCGAGCACGTGCATACCAGCCTGGTGGTACCAATATTTTTACTGCACAGAAAGGGGTGAAGCTTCCACATGTTCCGTAGACAATGCCTTGGTATGATAATGTTTCCACAGAATCGCATCGCAGAACGACACGTTGGTCTCCTTGATGGTAACATTTCTAGCTGGCTCATCAAAAAGGAGTTCAACATGTCCACAGATGTGTCATTCATTTGTAGAAAACGAAGACTGTGGCTAACATTCTCTTGGTCTTTATATTCGTGATCCCTCTTATCTGAACAAATGGCAAAAAGTGCATGCGCGCACCTCCGTGCACCTTTATGACATCCATTTACGCACAACAAACACACACACACACACACACACACACACACACACACACGCGCGCGCGCGCGCGCGCGCGCGCGCGCATGCATGCACCAGCAGTGAATCGCAATTGACCTGACTGCACAAACCAATGCATGTTCACTATCTACAATTCAGAAATTCCCTCTGGATGTGGTATCAACCTTCCTGGAGCTCCATCGTCCTTTTCCATGCCCACTGTCCCATCCTGGTACCCCGGAGAAGAAGTCGGCCTAGTCAAAAAAAAGTGCTAACCAGTTCAGCCAGAGGGTCATGTTGAGGGCAGTAGCAATCTGTCTCTGTAGGAAACCATTGGTGTCCTCTCTCTTTTGGTCCCCCAGCCAGCACTGTTACCCACTCCACGACCGCCCCCACCCCCCCCCCCTCCCCTGCAGCACACCCACACCCACTTACCTTGATCCACTTTGAGGAAAGAGTGACCAGCCTTACACAGCTGTTCCAGAACCAGCTGTGACTCTTCCAATGAGTTATATAGCTGTGCCATATCTCAGCATCTGGTATCCTGAACGTCAGCTGACACAGCCTGGCCAACATCCCCTCCATCTGATGTGCATGGCATCGCAGCTCCTCCACCACAAATGACCTGACTGATTACCGCAGCCCAAATACGCTCAGCCCAAACAAAGTACAAAGAGAAGGTTGAATTGCAGTTTCAGTGCGGTAATATGCGAAACGCATGGCAAGGTCTAAAGAATTAACTGGTCAAACCAAATCCCATCATCATTGTGCCTTATCAAAAGAACAACAAACAACGATTCTCTAATGAACTCAACGAATTTTACTGTCGTTTTGATGCTCATGATTTCACCAATGCATTGGGCGTGATGAAAGAGGAAATCAAAGCAAAGATAGAAGATGAGATATTATAGAAGATACAACAATACTTTCAATGTTTAAAAGACTAAATATCCAAAAGGCGCCTGGACTAGACAATATTAGTAGTGTATTACTCAAGAACTGTGGATCTCAACTCTGTCATGTCTTCACTAGACTGTTCAATTGGTCTATTAAAACTTCAACTGTCCCCTCTCTCTGGAAAGCCTCAATGATCTGTCCTATACCAACAAAGTCTAAACCATCTTCCCTCAATGACTACCGCCCAGTCGCTCTAACATCCATCGTGATGAAGTGTTTCGAAAGAGCAATACTCAGTCGCCTCCTCACTGATACAGTCATCAAGATCCTTATCAGTTTGCATACAAACGCAACAGATGCACAGACGATACCACTCTCACACTTTTACACAACGCTTACACTCACCAGGAGAAAACAGATTCTTTTGTTCGTATTCTTTTTATTGATTTTTCATCAGCTTTTAACACCATCCAGACTCATCTCTTAGCTCACAAAATGTTATCCTTAAATGTCAGACCCAGGCTTATCCTGTGGATCACAGATTTCCTCATCTCCAGATCCCAGTCAGTGCGCTATCAATCTGTCATGTCATCTGTCCTCTTTGTTCCACAGGTGCCCCTGAAGGTACCGTTTTTTCTCCTGTCCTCTTTACTCTGTACACGAACGACTGCATTGGTACAGAAGAAACACCAGTCATAAAATATTCAGATGATACAGCCCTTGTAGACCTTTCCAATTCTTATGTAACACATTCTGATGAAGTTGAACGTTTCAGCACCTGGTGTATAGAAATTATCTTGAGCTCAACGTCAAAAAAACAAAGGAGATGATCATAGATTTTAGGAAAGCGAAAAATTATGTGCCTGATCTTTATATTGATGGACAAAACGTGGAACGGGTAGAGAAATACAAATAAACATGCAGGCAGAATCTGCTGGGCGGGGGCAGATGACTGGGAGTGCACTGCAGACCTCCCAGAATGGAAGACTCACCCAGAGATCATCAGCAAGAGTGGCATGAGACCACACATATAGTAGTCCACTCTCAGTCAACCAAGCAGCTGATCATGATCGAGGTCACACAGCGCCATATGAGAACAGAATGGAGGTAGCTCAAATCTACAAGAATGAAAAGTATGCTGATCTGGCAAACAGCCTGAGGAGAGAAGGCTATCAGGTCAAAGTCCTCACAGCAGAAATTGGAGCTAGGGGGTTTGTAGGAACGTCTGCATACAGCCTCATGAAACAGCTCTCAGTTGCAGGGAGGGGAAAAAACCAGAGCCCTCAAAGCAATGGCGGAAGCAGCAGAGAGGTGTTCAAGCTGGATCTGGTCAAGGAGGAACAAAAGTGAACTTCATAAGGCGTAAGTTTCCTACAAATATCAAATGTCCCAGTGGCTCAGTGGTTAGTGCGCGAGTCATTAAATGGAAAATTAGCATGTCCAGAAGGGCATGGGTTCGAATCCCAGCCATGGCTCGTCCCGAGATGGGAAAAAAAAGGGGTAGCAGAGGGACATCCGGAGTCATGAACCGGGTGTGGCCCACCCCCCTAGAGTGTCAGGAGTTAAGAGCCAAAACACTTGCTTGAAGGGGGCTTCTCTTCTGAGGACTCTCTGCTGCCACGCTCTCCACGAGTTTCTTTCTACAAAATATCTGGGCACAACGTTAGACAATAAGCTCACTTTTAATACACAAACCAGGTCCGCATACAAAAAATGCCAAACCAGAATGCATTTCCTACGCAAATTGAGGAATCTGCATGTCCAGCCAAAAGTTCTTAAAACATTTTACAAGAGTTTTGAGTCTGTCTTGACTTTTCCATGCATTTGCTGGTATGGAAATCTTAATTTGAAAAACAGCAAACTCTTGGATTGCGTTGTGAACATCTGTGGTAAGATTGTTGGTGAGAGAGACAGGAGAGTATGAGTGAGTTGTATGAAAGGCGTGCGGTCAACAAGGCTCGTGCGATTGTTAGTGACAGTGGATATACGCTTGCGTGAAAGTTTGAGCTCCTTCCATCAGGCAGTCGATTTTGTGTCCCCAGAGCTAAGCTGATGCGCACAAAAAGAGCTTTGTGTTCAAATCCATTGCGCTTTTAAACAAACACAGCGTGTAAGAAGAGGCGGTGGATCACCTGTGACAGAAGCGTGGGCGTGTATGTCTCTGAGCAAGCGGGAAAGTATAGATGCTGGAGTGTGTGTGTGTGTGTGTGTGTGTGTAGGAAGGAATTCTGTTTTACATCTCGCCACACATATATGTGATTGCAGACGTCTAATGATAATAATAATAATAATAATAATAATAATAATAATAATAATGTATAATACTTATATAGCGCATTTCTTGTTATACAACTCAATGCGCTTACATCCACCATTTACACTTATTCATACAATATTCATGCACACAGCTAAAAGAAAATACACAATGGCAAACACACCTACATGCATAAACTGCCTCACTGGACTAGTTGTGGAGGAATTTAGGAGAGACCTAGTCATCTACAGAAAAGAATACGCTTTTTTGAAGAGATAAGTTTTGAGCTCAGATTTAAAAGAAGAAAGAGTAGGCTGATTACGAAGGTCTTCAGGAGGGAGTTCCGAATAGAAGGTGCTCTAAAACTGAAGGCTCTTTCGCCAACAGATTTCAGAGAACGCTTAGGGATTTTCAAAAGTTTTTGTGAAGAAGAGCGAAGGGTACGAGAGCTTTGGTAAGTGCAGAGAGAAGAAGAGAGATAGTGAGGAAGAGATTCATTGAAGTGGCGGAAAGCAAGAACTGCCAGTTTAAATTGCCACCAATACTGTATGGGAAGCCAGTGCAGTTCCATCAGCATGGGAGTGATGTGCTCATACCTCCTCCTCTTCAAAACAAGTCGTGCAGCGCTATTTTGGACTCTCTGCAGCCGAGCAATCTGTTCTGCGGGAAGCCTAGCATAAACAGAGTTGCAGTAGTCCAGTCTTGACATCACCGTGGCACAGACTAGCCTGACAGCTACTTCCCTGGATAGAAAGCGTCGGATGGAAGCAATACGTCTCAGCTCTAAAAAAAAGATGAGCGACAGACTACAGATATTTGATTCTGCATGGTCAGACACTGATCAATGGTAACACCAATGTATTGAACAGAGTGATTGAAAGGCAATTCAGTGCCATCAACAACCATTGACTCTGACTCAACGAGTTTGAGGCAGTAGGAGGTTCCAACAGGCATGACTTCAGTCTTTTCACAATTTAATTTAAGCTTATTACTTGTCATCCATTCCTGCACACTGCTGATACACCGAGACACCCCAGATTGAACAGAAACAAACTCATCAGGTGCGCCACTCTTAGAAAGCTCTGTGTCATCAGCATACTTGTGAAAATCACAATCATGGTCCGAGATAACATCAACAAGGGCTGTGAGTACAATGTAAACAACACTGGGCCCAATACTGACCCCTGCGGTACTCCATATAAAAGAGGTGACGAAGTAGACCTTACACCACCCACAACCACCGCCTGCGACCTATCTCTGATGTATGATTCGAACCACTGGAGAACTATCCCCATCAACACCAAAGTGACCCTAAGCCTTTCAAGTAAAGTAGTGTGATCTAGCGTATCAAAGGCAGCACTCAGATCAAGCAAGGCTACGAGAGAAACAAGTTTCCTGTCGGATTTGCACAGTAAACAGTCGAGTACACTCAATACAGCAGTCTCAGTGCTATGATTCTTCCTATAAGCAGACTAACAGGCCTCAAGAAGACCATGGTCTGAAAGATGAGTCTGAAGCTACTTCAGCACAACTCTTTCAAGGATTTTGAGAGGAATGGGAGGTTGGACACCGGCCTATAGTTCTTTAACTTATTAAGGTCTAGTCCTGGCTTTTTCAACAGAGGGGTAACGATTGCCTGCTTAAACTGAGGAGGTACTATGCCTGACGAGAGAGATTTGTTTACAATGTTTGTAATCACGGGAATCAAATGATTCATAGTGTTTACATTTTAGACTATTATCATAAAAGAAGAGAAGAGGACGATATGGTTACATAGAACAAAAATAAAGGATAGATGAATTATAGGACAGTAACTATGAAAAAATAGAGAAAAATAACTAAAGTAATCTAACTTACGATTATGATTATAAAATGTTCCTTAATGGACTTTCCAAAAGGTGTCTCGTTAATTTAACAAGAGAAACAACTGGCAACGAATCTAAAAAGTCAAACACATTAACATGCCCAGTGTCAGCATTTGGTATAACACCACTCAAACAGGGTTTCGTTAGTTCACAATCAAAATCACATGTTGAACTGAAAGATCCCACGACATACACGCTTAACAGTCTGGCAACACTTGGTTCGTAGGGAATTACATAAAAGTCTAAAAGCCAGGCTTGAACCCGGTCGGCTAATCGACACAAAGTTTAACAGAGTTTGCTGACGAGGTTTTGATGAGGAACTGTATTGACTCCAGAAATCCCTTTCGATTATATGACTAATTTCCTTGTGTGACAAAGGACAGTCAACCTTAATACTACCTAATATATTCTTTGCTCCCCTTTTTGCTGCTCTATCCGCTTGATCGTTAAAAATGAAGGAGGTGTGCGATGGAACCCACGAAAATACAACAGTACCTTTCATGTAAGACAGTGCAACATGTACTTAATCTCAAATAATAATTCCTCTCTCTGTGTATTTTCAAAACAATGCAAACTTTTTAATACTGACTGTGAATCAACACAAAACAGGATATTAATATTGTGACTGGCAAGGAAATTTAATAATGTAATGCCATCAGGACAGCAACAAGTTCAGCTGTAAATATGGAATGACCCTTACCTAAATAATATGATTTTTCAGCTTTGTAATCTGGAGTTACAA
>JADBJO010010752.1:37500-45000 GCA_016801955.1 Conus betulinus | reverse complement strand
TCTTTTTGTCTTCGTATCATCGAATCCCATGATGCTTTACGTAAAAGACTATAGTTTTCATACAAGGATAAAAGGAATATTTATTTTTGTAAAGCTCTTTTTCTTAGCTGCACTATTTTTGGCTAACCGATCAACCCTTTCATTTGCTGCTAAGCCACAATGTGATGGAATCCAACAAAAGTCAATAGAAGAACCACGCAAAGACAAAAAAGTGAATTAAATGGTATATCTCTGATATCATTTCTCCTCTCACTCTTGTATGAGAATATTTTTTAAAGCTTGTAAGACAGATTTTGAATCGACACAAAATAATATTTGGAATATCGTATATATGAAAACTAACAAGATAGTTCAGTGCCATAATAATAGCAATTAGCTCTGCTGTGAATACAGAGAAATTTTTTCCCAATGTGATACGATTTCTCTATTTTTAATGATGGAATAATGAATGCAGCACCTGATAAATGGTTTTCAAGTACAGAACCATCTGTGTATATTTTAAGATGATTTATATAGTTTTCATTCATATGTGCCTTGACATATGTTGGCAGCATGGTCCCATCACTTTTCCTTAAATCTGTATAATTAATATCGTAATTAGCCTTACTAAGCTCCCATTGAGGAATATTACTGTAACTCGTTTGAGGAGCTACTGTTTGGGGTTCAACACCAGCATCTGTAAATAATTGGGACGTATAGGAGCCTATAGTTTTTACAGAGTCAAAACTCTGTGCTCGCTTTGGAAAATGTATTTCTGATTTTAAACCAGTTTCCTTGATACATGAATTTTGCGTTGAATGGCTCCTTAATATATATTTTGCTGAAGCAAGTTTCATATTTTCGGCAAAAGGCAAAATTCCTATTTCTGTGTAGGTTTTTAGTGTTGAGGCATGGACAGGGACACCGAGAGCTATCTTATAAGCTTTGCAATCGATACTTTGCATCTTTGTTATCAAACATTTTGGAGCTGAAAAGAATATTTCCTGAGCATAAGATAATTTTGATCTCACAAGTGCAGTTGCTAAATGAATAAGTACCTTGCTATCTTTTCCCACGACTGTCGACTTATCATTTTTAATAAATTTAATCCTTTTCTGGCTTTTGTCAGAATATTTTCCAAATGGTAGTTCCAATTCAATTTAGAAGTCAGACTTACTCCTAGAAATTTAACAACTTTTTTATATTCAAGCGGCATTCCATTATTTGAAAAGAGGGTAGAGATTTAGGATCATAGCCAGAGTTGAAGAGAACCATATGCGATTTTTCATGTGAAAGAGTTAGTCCGTTTTCAATCATGTATTTGCTGATTTTGTCTAGTTCACTCTGATATACCTTTTTAATATAGTTAATTGACCTAATCGGTGTAAGCTTTTTTAGAGTAACTTTCATCCATATGCAGATATCATCCGCATATTGTGCTAGCTCAACATTGTTGGAGACCACTTTTGGAAGATCATGCATCAAAATATTGAAAAGGATTGGGGCTATTACACCTCCTTGTGGGATTCCCATCTGTATACGTCTTTGATTAGAGTAGGCATTACCAACTTAGTCTGTATTGTTCTTTCGCTTAAAAATGCCTTTATATAGTTATACATATACAGCCTGAAATACCTACTGATCTTAGTTTGTTTAGAAGTTTTGAATGCCAAACTTGGTCATATGCCTTTCTAATGTCAAAAAAAAGTGGCAAGTACGTTTTTCCTACGTGAAAACTGATGTTTAATCTGAGTGGTAATTTTTACTAAATGATCAACTGACGATTTACCTTTTCTAAAACCCGCTTGTTGTATTGGTATTACACCATTTTTTTCACAGAAGTGTTCAAGCCTTTTTTAGAATTATTCTTTCCATAAGTTTTCCCACATGTGATGTAAGAGCGACAGGTCTATAATTATTTTCATCTGATTTTGACTTTCCCTCCTTGGGAATAGGGGTAAACAGTAGATTGTTTCCATAAAGATGGCTGAATCCCCTCAATCCAACATTTTTGAAAAAAAAAACTCAGAAAAAGTTTTACATTACGTGGTAAATGTTTTATCATTTCATTGGAAATTGCGTCTGGTCCCACCGATTTTTTCTTTGATCCAAGGTTTGAAATTGCATCATTTGTTTCCTGAAAAGTAATAGGAGCATTTGTATAGTGATTGTTATTGGGACTTTTTTCATTGTCTTCGTTTTCGTCCATTTTTTCTCTAAGCTGTTTTTGTTCTTCTGAGAGACCTTCAAAGTTACTATTTTTTGCAAATGCATCTGCAAATGCTTCAGCCTTTTCAAAATTGGAAGGGAAATTCGTTATTTTCCAATTTCAAGGGGTACCCAGGAAGACTTATTCCATTTCTCATTTCTTTTATTTTTTTCCAAGTTTTCTGGAGATCTTTATGATTTTGAACCTCATTTTCACAGAAATTTGACCAATATTCTTCCTTTGCCTTTTCATTCACTCTATTACTGTGATTTTTTGCTTTGTTTTTTTTTTCAGCAATCTTTTTCTGGATCTGTTTTATTTTTTAGATACATTTTATAAGCCTCCATTTTTGTTCTCTTGCTTCTTCACAGGAAACATTCCACCAAACATTTCCTGTATATTTTCTGTTTTATCAGGATTACATTTAGGGATTGAAAGCTCAGCTGCACGCAAAACAGTATCAACAAATTTCATGTAACTTGTATCAACATCATCAACCATCATCTCCTCGCAATTGCAAATTGAAAGAATGTTTTCAAATCTATCCCAATCAGCTTTGTTGTAGTTAAATTTTGGGATTTGATCTTTTGTGAGGTCAGAAATAGTTTGTTTTACTTTGATGGAAATAACTATTGGTAAATGATCACTGCCTAGGGAGTCTTTAAATGTGTCCCATTCACAACTTGGAGCGATTGCAGCCGACATGAGAGTTAGGTCTATCGCTGAAGCCCGATGATATGAAATATCCGGGATTCGAGTGACACTACCATCATTCAGTACACAGAGTGAAGAGTCTACTACATTTTCAAGGAATCTGTTATGCGTTATGGTTTTGCACTCATTATCCCAAAAGGGGGCGTGTGAATTGAAATCACCTGCAATCAGCCACTTATCGTTTTGGTCTTGTAAAGTACGAATCCACTCTGTGTTTTGATTGTCAGGACCTTTGGCAAAATAAACCGACAATATGTTCAGTATCAATGATCCATGAAATTTTGCTTTTACTGCGCAAGCATTTATGTTTTTAATGTCTTTTGAAAAAGGTGTATCTATTTCGAGGTATTCAAACATTTGTCGAATGTACAATGCGGGTAACCCCTTCCCGTTTTCATCATTGTTTTGGTATATTGGTGGGTAATAAAAAGTTTTGGATTTTTGGAAGCTTTTGTTCTTGTACATTAAGAGATTGTAATACTAATGCTTGGTAGATATGATCTGAAAGATGTTGAGTCAGCTCATGAATATTTGTTGATATTGATCTGCAATTCCATTGCAGTATGTTTACATTATTTGGTCTTGTCATGTTCTTTATAATTGAATACTATATTACCAGAATTAAAAAAAAAAAAAAAAAAAGTAACAACACTAAATATACAACAAATTTCAAACGAGGATAGATAGGGGAGGGGGGGGGGGGGGGGGGTGGTGGTGGTGGAAATATTTCAGGGATTGTGAAAAATGGCACAAAAAATTGAATGTCAATCTCCAACGATCAAAACATTTCTGTCGCTGAATAAATAACAACTCTACATATCATTCTGCTAGAATAATGTCTTCAGCATCTTAGACTATTTAAAAGTATTTATTCCCACTGTGTAGCACATCAAAATAGTTCCACCAGGGGCCATGGATGGGCGGGCCGAGATCCCTAGGATTGTAGTGAAAGGAATCTTCCCATGATGGATACCGTGCGGGGTGTTGTTTCCGGGCCTCTTGGGTTTAGACCATAACATTCTGTTGAGGTGTCTGCCGATGTTACGGGCAACGACGCTGGTTCCCGTCCATGTCAGATGAATGCCATCACGCTGGGTTCCAGTGTTTGCCCGAAGAGTGTCGTGACTGACGAAGCTCACGTTTGGGGTGTCAAATAGGTCTGCTGTGGTGGTCGCATTGAACAGGTTGCGTTTCATCTCCAACTCTTTCGTGCTTAACAGGGGCGATTTTGCTCACAACGATCTTTGAGTGGGGGTTTTCTTTTTGAGATCTCCTTGATTGTTTCAGTGAAGGTTTTGCTTGCCTTGGTAGCATCATTGTTTTTTTTATTTCGTTTATGCCACAATGGACTACGATTACTTCTGGGTGTTTGTCTGTGGGCGTTGCTGTTTTCAGGGACGGTAGGATTTCTTTGGTCGTAAAAGTTTTCATAGATGTTGATTGAAAACCATATGAGGCTCCCAGTCTTTCCCCATCCACTCTTTTTCAGTACAGAGTCGTGTAGTAGAAGAACATTTGGCAAGTCCTGCTTGTTTTCTTTTTTTACTCCCCTTCGTTCCAGAGTTCGAATTTGTGACGTCATTCTTCTTCTTTGCGTCATTTTTGGAGGGCATTTCTGTCTTAGTGGTCAGAGTAGTTCGATTTGTCGTTTTTTCTTCATTTTTTGCGCTTTTGTTTTGTTTTTTTTGTATCAGCATCTTTTTCTGATGGAGCCGATGCCACTATCTCTGCAAATGTAGGCTTTACATTTTGGGGGACTCCAACTCGAAGCAATGGCTTTTGGACTAGTAGGTGGTACAGCAGTGTTCAATTTTCTGATCAATTCGTTTTGTTCTACTATTGTTTTTTCAAGCAGAGAAATTCGTTCGTGCATGTTTGTTATAAGTATTTTCAAATCACACAACCCTCATTTATCAGATCAGGCAGTGCACGAGCGGAGCAGATGTTATCGGACCGTTGCTCTGCGTTGCCTGTGGTTTGGCAGGACTTGGTTTGGGTTGGTCGCTCCGAATTTTCACTTCCCGAACTCATTGTTGTATTTTCTTTTGGGCGCCTACATGCATATTCTGTTTTCAGGTTAGAAGCACGACTACATGAAATCGTTGTTCTCCGGGATCTCCTCATGTTGGTTGTAGAGCTGCAAAAATTCAGCAGAGCAGCTTACAGTTATTGTTTTGATGTCGCCATTCTGTTTGTCTGTCTATCTGTCTGTATGTATGTATCGTCTCTCTCCTCTCTCTCTCTCTCTCTCTCTCTCCTCTCCACCTCTCTCTCTCTCTCTCTCTCTCTCTCTCTCTCTCTCCGCTCCCTTCTCCCCCCTCTCTCTCTCTCTCCACCACACACGCCACCCACACACACACACACACACCCACACAACACACCACACACCCACACACACACAACACAACCACACACACACACACACACCACAACACACACATATATATATATATTATATATATATATATATATATATATATCTACTGATGAGAGAGACCGAGGAGAGAGAGAGAGGGGGACAGAGACAGAGGAGAGAGCTATGTTAATGTAAACACATACTATTGGCGTCCGCACGTAGTCTGTAATTTACATTTTTGTTTTCTCTTGTTGTTACCATGTACCTCTTCAAAAGGGGTCAAGGCCTACATACAAACAACATACCTGAATCTCTCTCTCTCTGTCGCTCTGTCTCTCTCTTCTCTCTCTCTCACGCACGCTCTCTCTCTCTCTCGCTCACTCACTCTCTCTCTCTCTCTCTGAAAGCAAAAGCCAGACGCTTGAAACTTGACTCCATGAATCACTGAATACCTTCACACCCGTTTTTTTCGCCCTCTTTCCTTCTTTTAAAACAACCCCCCTCCCCCCCCCCCCCCCCCCCCCCCCCCCCCCCCCCGGCACCCACACCACTCACCACTTACCATTCTCCTCGCCGACACACCCAGCCCGAATGGACGACGTTTTCCTTATCCATGACAGCGCAAATAGTGTTGCTAAGGGAACGTCACTCGTCACACTGACCCACGTTTCCTCAAGAGTATGTTATTCTTGTTCACTGGTCTTATGAGCTAGCTTCACACACACACACACACACACACACACACGCACGCACAACCGCACGCACGCACGCACATGCACGCACGCACGCACGCAAGCACACACGCACGCACACGCACGCACGCACGCACGCACGCACGCACGCACGCACGCACACACACGTGGGGTTGAAGGATCGGGTAATAGAATGGACAAGCAGGAGACAAGTGGCAGGCGGTCATTTGAATTTAATTCTCAGATGTCATCTCCCCTACCAGCTCGCTCTTAAATCCTGTTTCTCTTTAACTGCTATTGACTTGTTTGACTTCTTGGGTGGGTTATTATGTCTGTCCTCTACGGGAATCACTTTAGATGAAAATTATTGGAGTTTAGCCATAAAAGCAATCTCCGAAAGCAGACTTAGAGAGTTACATTGGAAGATCCTACATAGTATTTATCCGGCAGACACACTGCAAAGCCACTACTACTAAATGTATCTATTGCAAGGGTGAAGTGGATGTTGTTGAGCATTTCTTCGTTGATCTTTTCGAATAAAAATCTATTCTCTCTCTCTCTCTCTCTCTCTCTCTCTCCTTCTCTCTCTCTCTCTCTCTCTCTCTCTCTCTCTCTCTCATCTCTCTCTCTCCTCTCTCTCTCTCTCTCTCTCCTTCCCCCCATTAGTGGGGCTATGGCTTTTATGAATGCATTATCCGTCTCTCTCTCTCTCTAACTCTCCTCTCTCTCTCTCTCTCTCTCCTCTCCTCTCTCTCTCTCTCTCTTCTGTACTTTTGCACTCGACATAAGAATGCCAATCCAAATAAAGAATCCCGCAGTTACGTTTTCTTCCTCTCCGACATTTGTTCCTTTACAGACAGCAGCATGCGCCCAAATCATTTGCGTCTATAGTTTTCCTGCAGGGTATGACATTTTTTGGGACAGGAAAATTTCTTTTTCGTGTGTGTGTGTGTGTGTGCGTGCGTGCGTGCGTGCGTGCGTGCGTGCGTGCGTGCGTGTGTGTGTGTGTGTGTGTGTGTGTGTGTGTGTGTGTGTGTGTGCGCGCGTGTGCGTGCGTGCGTACGTGCGTGCGTGTGCGCGTGTGTATGCTATGATTGTTTGGTTTAAAATCAATCAATCAATCAATTGGTCAATCAAACAATCAATAGCCATAGCAATAGTCAAGAAACATGTTTTGCTTATGACAAAAGTATGTTAACACTTTTAAAGTGACAGCAGCGACAAGAATGCTTCAAAAAAAAAGTTCAGAATACACCATTTTTTTCGAGGTTTTTTGAGACTGTGAATGTTAAAAAAAATGAATAGCAACATTACATGCTCAGATCTAAAACATGTGTTGGTATGACTTTTTTTTTTCAGAAGAGAAAGTAATCCAGTGCTGCATTCGTGTCCTCAAGCTTTGAACTCATACTACTTAGATATTCATAAACTGGATCTGAGCGCCGAGGCAATTCAGATCGAACAAGTGTTAAGGCACTGAGATTCGGCTTTGGTATTTCAATAATAATAATAATAATAATAATAAAATGAATATTTCTAGAGCGCAAATC
>JADBJO010010752.1:27500-32500 GCA_016801955.1 Conus betulinus | reverse complement strand
TCTTCTTGATCTTGTGGCTGGTTGATCTTGTCTTTCAGATGTTTTTTTGTCTGCGATCAGCGTCCATGTCTCCGTTGTTAACCATTCTTTATGTTTCCTTGTCTTCTTCCCTAGGACTGTTTTGCATGTTGTCTTCCAGACCTCTCGCAGACTGTGCCATTGCTCTTCTACTGTTTCCTCTGGCAGTTGGGAAAGCGCACCGAACCTGTTCCTAAGCTCTACCTTGAATTCTTCTGCTTTTTCTTTCTCTTTTAGGCTGTGTACATTAAACTTGTACGATGGTCTTCCTGCCTGGTCAGTGTAGGCTTTCAGTTTGGTCTTGAGTACTGCCACAACCAGATGGTGATCTGATGCTGCGTCCGCTCCGCGCCTCGCCCTGACGTCATGCAGGCTCCGCCTCCACTTTCTGCCGATGGTAATGTGGTCAATCTGGTTCTCGGTCTTGCCGTCTGGGGAAATCCATGTGGTCTTGTGAATGGTCTTATGGGGAAATAGAGTGCCTCCAATCAACAGGTCGTTGAAAGTACAGAACTCTGTGAAGAGGTCGCCCTTTTCATTCTGCTGTCCAACACCGTGTCTACCCATGATGGGTTCTCTGTCTGTGTTGTCCGATCCCACTTTTGCATTCAGTCTCCCATGAGGATCTTCAAGTCTCTCCTAGGTGTTTTGTCCAGGGCTGCTTGGATTTGCTCATAGAATTCTTCTTTGACCTCTATATCTGCCGTGTTTGCAGGAGCGTAGCACTGTAGGATTGTGACTTTCCTGCCCTTTGAGTTGAACCTTGCAGTGAGGATCCTTGGTGGCACAGATTCCCAGGACAGCAGTGCTCGCGTTGCCTCGGGTGTCAACATCAATGCTACTCCGTGCATGTGTGGCTGGCCTTCTTCCTGTCCAGAGTAGATGATGGTGTCTCCCCTCGTAAGTCTTGTCTGTCCTGTTCCTGTCCACCTTGTCTCGCACAGGCCAAGTATCTTCAGATTGTATCTATGCATCTCTCTACTGACTTGAACACACTTTTTTCCGGTCTCATACAGGGTTCTGATGTTCCAGGTCCCTATCCTGGTCTTGGTTTTGGTTGTTTCGGAAGAGTAGTCGGCGCACTGGCTTCCCGAAGGCTTTCACCAGCTCGCGTCATGGGCTCTACAAGAGAGGGCTCTTCCTCAACCATGTTGTTTTCAGATAATGTCGTTGAAGTTTCTGTAACAGTTGGTTTTTTTTTGCAGGATCGGGTTGTTAGCCCAATTCAATCCCCCAACCTGGAGGGCCAGTGAGTGCTATTCGTCTGGTATCTACACTTCGACCTGTCTGGCTTGGGTGGCCCTACCAGGAGATGAATCTCCCGCCAGCATAGCTCTCAGGGTCATAGAGACACGCAAGCTCCCCAACCACAACAAGGTTTGCACTCTTTGAAGAGCATAACATTCCGCACACACGTGAAATCCCATTTTTCGGAAGAAAATGTCAGTTTGGTCGTTGGTATGGATGACATGTTACACAGAGCATGCACTCTTCGTGAAAAATAGAGAGAATGAAAGAGTTGTAAACTGAATGAATGTTACTGACTGCCGGCAGACAGCTCTTAGTAAGCTCTACCCAGGTAGGCAGCCCGTTGCGTAAATGAGAATGCGGACCGTTGAGTGCTTAGAGCTTGGTCTCTGGCCGAGGATAGGCGCTATATAAGTTCTCTCTTGGGGGGGGGGGGGGGGGGGGGGGGGGGGAAGAGAGAGAGAGAGAGAGAGAGAGAGAGAGAGAGCGAGAGAGAGAGAGACGAGAGAGAGAACAGACAGGAGACAGACAGACAGACAGACTGACAGACAGAGAGCACCTCACAATTTTGAGGGGGTAATTGCTGTGCTGTCAAAATGAATATGGCATATGACATCGGAGTGAAAGGGAATGAGGGGTGGGTGAGAGGGACGGGGATGGGAAGGGGGGTGAGAGGGGGAGGAGACAGGATGCAGGAAACATCGAAATCGAATTAGCATTGGATGAAAGACGCTGAACAAATGATCATTATGGCTGTCTGGAATACATGTCAGATTTGTCTGTCTTTTTTTTCTTCCCTACAGTGGTGTGTTTGTTGTTGCTGTGTAATCTCAGCACCGGCTTTGTCCTCTGCTTTCTACTCTCCTTTCTTTTCTCCAACAAAATTTCCGCCTCCTCCTTTCCTCATTCCGTTGTGCGTCTCCTTTCTTCCTTTTCTTCTGTCTATTCTCTCGTATGCTTCTCTTGTTCCTATTCCATTTCAGACCCAAATCATGTTGAATTGTTCGTTTTAATCTCATTTCCTCTTCTTCTTTTCGTCCTTTCCCCTCCTGATTCACAATGTTGTCCATTCCTTTTCTTTTCCTTTGTCTGTCATCTTCTTTGCAATGATATCCTTCTGATTGATGAGATTTTGTTTGTTTGTTGTTTGTTTGCTTGTTGTGTGGGGGTTGTTTTCTTTATTTATTTATTGTTCCTGTGAGAATGCAGATTTCATTTATGAAGACGGATCATAGAACAGGACGGTTAATGCCATGTAGAAAAAAAAAAAATATATTATATATATATATATATATATATATATATATATATATATATATATATATATAATAAATAAAAATGAACATACCTCCGAACTCAATTTCTTCGATTACCTAAAATCATTCAATCAGCAAAAGGGAATCCTTACCAGAAATCATCTCAAGGATCGTGGGACCGTTACGGCACCCGATGAAACATCTATGCATAGGAGAAAATTTGCATGAAAAACAAAAATCAGCTTCTGCGTGCAATTATATTTCATCTTTTGGCATATATGCGAAACACTGACCCTCACAGAAGACTTTCCGAAAGCATAGTCCATGCCATGCAGACGAGATGTTTCGGCAAGACACTAAGCATCAGACATACCGGTAGCACTTCAACCCATATGGGGAGCTGCTGTGATCACTTAAAAAAAGACAAGTATGTTGGTGTGGCCATCTCATGAAATGAATGGTGAGAATGATCTTTTGGAAAATTTCTAAATGAAGAAGATGGAAGGGAAGGTGAGGGGAGAAGGGAGTAAGAACTTGGCGAAACAGATCGGAGAAATATTTGCAGCAGAGATCAAACCGCTTGCAGAAATCGAACTGGGTGAAGCCAGTCAGTGTGGTGTCCCAGTGATGATTACCTACGTAGTCAACAAATGGTGGAAAGAGAGCTAAAAACTGAATTTCCTTTCTCGTTCCAAGCCGTGTAGTTTACGAATCCTAGATGACTGGATATAAACAGAGTGTTGGTGTGGTATTTCTGCACAAGTATCAATTTTACAAAGAGGGCAAAGGTTGCATCTCCGTTGGTTTCATACAACTCATGTCTGTGTCTGAATTTACATGTATTGACAAATAAACTATAACACGAATGGGTGAGTAAGCATGACAAAGAATGGGGAATACATGGATACATGGATAGGTAAACAGACAACCGAGGGAGTGTGTCTTTCTGTGAAGTACACAAGCCGCAAGAATTCTAAGGAATCAAATATGTATACAATACACCATCAGCGTAATTCCTGTCACTTTTAGTGTTTAAAGTGTTGTGATTTTGATACCTAGATATTGCAGACGAAACTGTCCGTGAAGGTGAATAGGTATATTAATCAAGCTACGAAACAATAATTTGTCTCATGGTGCTTATGTTATTTTCCAATGTATGAGCAACAAGAAAACAAACAAAACAATTTTGAATAGCACTTATCGTAATGCAGAGAACAAAACAGCAAGTGCATGTTGGACAAATATGTCATCGCCAGACTTGAGAGAAAACAGTCATAAATCATGCACAAATCAATACTCCCCACCTCACGGTCAGCATAAAACTCCTATTGACAGTAACTTGGGGAGCACTGGAATCATTTCGTTTATCATTTACAGGGTATTGTTCTGTCCACTATTACGTCTGTTGTTTATAAACGTCTGAAAGACATGTTCCCTTTTCTGAAGTTTTGCTTCTCTCTTTCGTGCTTCATACTTACGTAAACGCTTCTTTCACGTGCCTGGTGTGTGTGTTGTGTGTGCGTGTGTGTGTGTGTGTGTGTGTGTGTGTGTGTGTGTGTGTGTGTGTGTGTGTGTGGTGAGGTGAGAGAGAGAGAGAGAGAGAGAGAGAGAGAGAGAGAGAGAGAGAGAGAGAGACAGACAGACAGACAGACAGCGCAGACCAGAAGGAAGGAGGGTGTTGCTTTCAATTATGCTGTAGCCAAGTTCAGTCACAGATTAAAAATGTTTGCTTAATTTCAAAAGTATAGAATGGTTTGTGATTGTTTTGAATTTAGAAAGATTTCTGTACGTGTATGATTTTGTTTTTTTCGGCAATGCACGTTTTCCTATTCCAGGTTCTTCTTCTGCTGTTGTTGGTTTCGTTGTTGTTGTTGTGCTGTTGTTTGTTGTTGTTGTTGTTGTTGTTGTTGTTCTTTTCTTCTTCTTCTTCTTCTTCTTCTTCTTCTTCTTCTTCTTCTTCTTCTTTTGCATTCTTCTTCTTCTTCTTCTTCTTTCTTCTCTCTTCTTCTTCTCTTCTTCGTCTTCTTCTTCTTTTCTTCTTCTTCTTTCTCTTCTCTTCTTTCATCCATGTGCTTTTTGTCTCTACTTTTTAAGCTTGAGAAAAAAGTATAAACCGAAAATACACAATTCTGTACTATTAATTGTTTTCTGTTCGTATACCCCGACAGTACGCCGACCCCGCCAACTCTCTATCTCTCACCTATACCCCTCCCTAGGCTCAAATCTGGTCAACCTTTTTCTGGCCCATCGACAGCGCAAATCGTATTGCCCAAGGAAACGTCGCTTATCACGCTCAAACTTTTCCTAAGAGACACTTAACCATGTGGACTCTCTTCTTAGCTAGGAAAACCACAAATGAAAACATGGAAAATAACGCCTGCCTGTTCACTCCAACAACACTTCATTTACAGCAACACGTGCTTGGCCCTTTAATGTACCGTGTTGTTCCTGCTAGTCATGACATTTATCGGAACGAGA
>JADBJO010010752.1:17500-20000 GCA_016801955.1 Conus betulinus | reverse complement strand
GGAACGACCCTCAGAAATGGGGGTTAGCTGTGATATAAGTCAGGCTTGCCTGGCCGAATAAGCAGTCCCCGACCAATGGGCGATATTCCTACCAGGACGGGGTGGTTCAACAAGTTGTCCTCACTGAAATACCCCATGTGTCCTATGTCGGGCTCATCATGCGGTCAAGAGGCGCGGTATAACCTCTAGCCCCGGGGTGGGATCTTCGGAGAAACAAGAAGAAACAACCCCCCCCCCCCCCCCCCCCACCCCCGTGCTCACAGGGCAGGACGTACGGGCCATGAACTAAGGGTGAGGCACCCCGAAAGGAAAAACTCCAGCTAAAGATGTGAAGATGGAGGTATCGGGCCACTGGCGCAACTTTTACCCACGATACCATGCATCGCACTTCCCATGATGATGCAGTCCACAGAATTTCGATGTGGCGCTCGGCCTTCGGAGACCCGCCGTGGAGGTCGGGAGCCGGGCCCTATGCCTCAAAGGGGCCCACCCCAAGCGGTCGGTGGTCAGACAAAGGAAATTCTGCATGCCAATGCGACGAAGAAGGAGACCTCATCCTCCTGCTGATGCCAAGCAAACAATACACAATACCACCCAGAATGCTCAACATTCTCCAGTGGAAAGCAGAAGGGTGCATAAGAAGAAACTTAGCTTGGCAGAAAGGATGCATCAAGAAAAATATTGAATCACATGTGTCCAAGAGACACATTTGACCGTAAACCATCGCTTTCAAGTGAGGGGTTACGAGACCATCAGATTGGACCGTGAGGAAAGAAACAAAAAATGAGGGGTGCTTGTCTTGGTGCGGATTCCATCTCCGCACAAGAACTCAAGATCAACACCAATCAACAGGCAGAGATCCAAGGGGTTGATATAGTCCTTAAGGAACACAGTATCAGCATCTACAATGTCTATTGCCCTCAAGATCGTGATCTTTCCCTCACATACATGAACATCCCAGACAACAACTGCAACGTGGTGGGCGATGTTAACAGTCACTCAGAGAGATGGGGCTATGAGGACACGGACAAAAGAGGCGGAGAAGTTGACTTGGGAGATTGACATACATCTTCATCTAAGAGATGATGAACCCACCTTCTACTCTAGACGCTGGATGAACACATCAACACCAGATCTAGCGTTCGCCACCAACGACCTGTTCGCCAGGACCACAAGAACAGTCCTCAACCAGCTTGGAGGAAGTGACCACAAGCCCGTCAAACTCTCTATCAACCTCAACTTACAGGCTCCACAAGCAAAGTGTTTTCCCCGCTGGAATTACAGAAAGGCGGATTGGACTCTCTTCGAGACCCTCACAGATACATACACAAAGCCAATCAACATCCGGCAGAAGGACTCAAACAAGATGGTTCAGGACTTCACAAAAGCCGTCTTGAAAGCTGCTACATAATCCATCCCAAGAGGAGCACGTAAAGACTACAAGCCCTACTGGACGAAGGAACTCCAGAATCTGGAAGATGCCGTTACGGAAGCCAGGGACCGAGCAGAAAAAACAGCCATCACTGGAGAACAACATGGCGCTGAAGGAAATAACTGCCAGATACAAGCTGTCCTGCGCACAAGCTGCAAGGAAAAGCTGGCAAGAGAAAACTGAAAACCTGAATCCCGACAGGGATGGCAGCAAGCTGTGGAAACTGGCTAGAACCCTCTGTAATGAAACAAGAAGTCACACCACTATCAGAATACAAGAATGGAAATAACCTCTCTGGAAAGAAAGCAGCATAGACCAAAAACGTCAGCAATCTGGAAGTCCCTCCTGAACATAGAGCTGCAGCGCACAGGGCCCAAGGTGAACTTCATGAGGAAGAGCCCAAAGAGGAAGTCATGACCACAGCTTTCACAGAGGAGCTGGAGGAAAGCGTTGCAGAACCCCGATCTGAAGAAGTCACCTAGACCAGACGGAATCACAAATGAAATGATTCTGCATCTTGGGATGAAGAGCAAGGCAGTCCTTCTAAAAATCTTTAACTCCAGCTGGAAGGACCAGTACCACAGCGTTGGAGGGAAGCAGACATAATCCCCATTCACAAAAAGGGAAAGGACATGTCGAAGGCTGACAGCTACAGACCCATCAGCCTTACAAGCTGCTTAGGAAAGCTGATGGAGAGACTTGTCAACACAAGGCTTGTCTGGCACCTTGAAGAGCATCAGCTGCTGAGTCCTGTACAGGCAGGCTTCCACCAACACAGATCACAGAAGACACACATTCATCACGCAAAGCATTGAGGACGCTTTCCAAGAAAAGACGAACACGCTTGCTGTCTGGATTGACATGGAGATGGCGTTCGGCAAAGTCTGGAAGGACGGACTTAGGCTCAAACGACAACGATGTGGTGTGTCTGGGAGGATGTACACCTGGATCAGCCAGTACCTACACAACCGCCAAGCCCCAGTCAAGATTCAGGGCTAGAAAAGCAAGAAAAAAGTGCTGAGACAGGGAGTACTACAAGGAGTCCTTTCGCCAACACTGTTCCTCATC
>JADBJO010010752.1:0-10000 GCA_016801955.1 Conus betulinus | reverse complement strand
ATTGCTGCCATTATTAAAGAGAATCGTATGCGTTTTTCTCTGTAGATAATATCAAACCATTTTCGTCCATATAAGTAAATATATGATCGAGCTCTCTTTGATAGATCTTCTTGATGTAGTTGAATTCCTTTTTTGATGTTTTTCTTTTCATTGTAACATTCATCCAGATGCATAAATCATCAGCGTATTGTACTAATACAACATACTTTGATACGAGCGAAGGCAAATTGTGCATTAAGATGTTAAATAACATAGGGGCGATAGCAGGACCTTGTGGCAATCCTATATGTTAAGATTTAGAATTGGAGTATGCATTCCCTTCTCGGACACGTATGCTTCTTTTACTCAAAAAGCATTTAATGTAGTGATATAAATGTCCCGAAATCCCGATTTGATTCAATTTGTAAAGGCGCTTGGCGTGCCAGACTTGGTCATAAGCTTTCTTGATATCAAAAAAGGGTCGCTAGAACATTTTCTTCTTGCAAATTGTTGTTTTACATTTGTTGTGGGATTCACTAAATTGTCAATGGCAGACATGCCATTTTGGAAGCCTGCTTGATTAACTGGAATAACTTTTTTTGACAATACTGCATCAATCTTCTCAAAACTATTCTCTCTAATAGTTTACAGGTATGTGATGTTAATGATATTGGTCTGTAAGTATGCTTGTCTGTTGGAGGTTTGCCTTGCTTTAAAATTGGTACAATGATAGACTGTTTCCATTGTTCTGGCATTACGCCCTCAAACCAAACATTTTTGAAAGAATTTCTGCAGTAATAAGACACAATTTTCAGGCAGGTGTTTAAGCAAATCGTTGGAAACTTTCTCTAGTCCTACGGAAGTTTTCTTATTAGGAAGAGATAGAATAGCATCTTTCACTTCATCAAGAATAATTGGAGCATTGATGAAATGACTATTATCATTAACTGGATCTACATAATCGTCTTTATTTTCTTCTTCTGTTCTGAAAATTTGATCCTAGAAGGACAGACCTTCCGAACGCATAAAATTCAGAAAACATATCGGCGAATGATTCTTTTTTTTTTTTTTTCTGAATTGGAAGGAAATTCTTTGTTCTTCAGCTTGACATGACAAGATGGCAAGTTTAAACCCCTTTCATTTCATGAAACTTTTTCCAAACTTTTTGTAAATCTTTATGATTCGAAATCTCATTAGAGCAGAAAGAGGACCAATATTGCATTTTAGCATGAGCTATTACCCATATTACTGTTGTGATTCACTCTGTTCTTGGCTATTAGATTCTCTGGTGTTTTGTCTTTTAAATATATTTCAAACAAACATTTTTTGGGTATTAACAGCTGAGTCACAAGCAGGTGTCCACCAGATATTTCCTGAGTGTTTGTTTGACTTAACTGGGCAAAATTGTGGAATGGCTACATCTGTAGCACTAAGGATAGCATCAGTAAAATACGAATACAACTGATCAACGTTATCAATATTAATATCAACAGTCGTGTACGTAGCTAGTTTGTTTTGAAGGTTTCCCCCAGTCAGCTGATTTATAATTATATTTTGGGATTATGTCTTCTTGAAATTCACAAAAATCAGTTATTTTATTGAAAGTTACAATTATTGGAAGGTGGTCGCTTCCTAGAGTATCGTCAAAGGTAGACCGGCTACATTCAGATGCTAATGCAGGAGATATCAAGGATAAATCTATTGCTGATGCCCTATGAGGCGGAATGTCTGGAATTCTAGTTATGCTGCTACCATTAAGCAAATATAAACATGAATCAACAATATTTTCTACAAATCGGTTACTAGTTACTGATGTGCAATCCAAGGAAATGTTTAAATCTATTAAAGATTATAAGCAGACAAGCCTTGGGACAAGATTGGAGAGTTTTGAAACATCTCTCTACGTCGGTGATTAGATCAAAATTGTCTTATGGACAAGAGGTATTTTTTTTAGCGCCCCCTAATTATTTACTTTAGAAACTTCAAAGCATAGATTGCAAGGGTTATAGGCTTGCTCTCGGTGCCCTTTTCACACATCAACGCTTGGAACTTATAAAGAAATTGGAGAATTGCCTTTGGACGAGTACCGAAGTCTTGCACGCGCTAAATACGTTCTAAGAAGTTCAACAAGTAACAACTTTGCATCTGAGAAGCTAAAAATGGCATCTGAAAATTCTTTTCCTAAACGAGCTAAGCAGATATCATCATTGAAACCAATTGCCACTTACGTATCAGATCTACTTAAAAGGTCTGATATAAATCCAAGTAATATTGACACAAATCAAACGGCCTCCCCTTGTCCTGCATGGGAGACGAATGAAAGCGCAGTTTGATATTAATTACACTGACATGAAGAAAAATGAGAATCCAAACATTATGAAAACTGAAGTCCAATTACATATACAGAACACTTATCCAAATCATTTAAAGATATATACAGATGGTTCACTCCCTAGAAGATCACCAGGGCAGGTTCAGCTTTTGTAATACCAGCGTTAAAAAAGGAAAAGTCATACTACATTGGCAAAATCGATCCATCTTTACTGCTGAACTTATTGCTATTCTTATGGCTCTCAATTACATAGTTGATTTTCCATTACAGTTTTTTTTTTTCAAATCTTATTTTGTGTAGATTCTCAATCGGTACTCTATGCTTTAAGATCATCAGATTACAAGAAAAAGACCCCAAAATTATCTTAGAAATCAGTCAATTATTCATATCTTAACTTTAAAAGGGACCAACGTTTCCTTCTGCTGGGTTCCTTCACATCTTGGATTTTCTTCAAATGAGTGGGCTGACAAAGTAGCAAAAAAGGCGCAAGGCAAGGCACAGAATCCACTGAAATTCATGTTCTTTTATCCATTCAGGAGGGTTATCACTTGCTGGAACAAGCAGTACGGAGTAGAATTAAAGGCTATACCCTGAGAAAAGATAGACTCTCCAAGAATAAGTATATTGATTCTCGTGGTTTGGATAACATTACAGTATAAAACTTAATGCGTTCATCACAAAATACAGCAAAAAATGTTACATGTTTATGTGGCGGACAAATTTCCAGCAAGCACATCATTTTTGAATGTCAGAGGTTAAGAGCTATCTTACCAGAGATTTCTAAAAATTGTATTAAAGGCGTTTTCAAAAATGCTACTAGTTTGTTTAATATTGCGAAATGTTTACTTCGTAGTCCTGTAGGACATTTGTTATAGACTAGTTGATTGTAATTTTTGTTAATGCTAATTTTTCTGACTTTTTTTTTTCCCTCCCACTTATCAAAGAGATATAAATACATACATACACAATATGGTCCCCCTCCCCTCCTCCTCCTATCGACCCCCCCCCCCCCACGCCCCTCCCCCTGTCTAATATCACTATATGGATAGACGTTAAACTGAAGACAACACACACACACACACACACACACACACACACACACACACACACACACACACACACACACACACACACACATAATGGTGTTTACAGAAGCCCCATGGCTTTGAAGACTAGAGTTGGCCGTCAAATATAATTCGATTTGTTAGAAATTACCCAGATGCCATGTTCCTTTGACATTTCGCAGAGCATTCTCCATATTAACTTTAGTGCTTTGACCTCAGTTTAAGTCGAGAGAAAGCCTGTTAGAAGATTTGGGAGAGAAGGGCGACTGCGGTACGAAATCGAGCTACAACATTTTGTGGAGCCTGCTAGATGGGAGAAATAATAACCGGATCAAAATATGCCGTTGTGCTCTCTCTCTCTCTCTCTCTCTCTCTCTCTCTCTCTCTCTCTCTCTCTCTCTCTCTCTCTCTCTCTCTGATTTTTCCTCCTGTCATTCAATGTTAAATGCAGATTTTGGTATTTACACCTTTAAGTGATTAGTCAACAGCATAATTTCTTGTTGAATCAGCTCCGACAGTCAAGGTATTATGTTTTGAAAATAGAAACTGTATTCTACTTTTTTTTATTTCTGTGCCATAATTCATTTCTTCCTGATAAATGCAAAGTAGAGTGATGCTAAAACCGACGAAAAACGGAACAAACGCAACATCAACGACCGACTTAAAATCAATTTGAACGACTCTGTTTAACTGCCTCTCTCTCTCTCTCTCTCTCTCTCTCTCTCTCTCTCTCTCTCTCTCTCTCTATATATATATATATATATATATATATATATATATATATATATTAATGAATTCCAAGGAGAAGTAACCGAACCCCATCTCTCTCTCTCTCTCTCTCTCTCTCTCTCCTCTCTCTCTCTCTCTCTCTCTCTCTCTCTATATATATATATATATATATATATATGACTAATAAATTCCAAGGATAAGTAACCAAGCACCATTCCAGCAACTTACAGAGCAGCTTGGTGTTGCAAAGTCTGCAGAAACTATTCAATTATAAAACAAACTTGCTCTTATGTCTTAGAGTGCAGAAAATAGGGGGAGGTAAACATTCATATCTGCAGTGGCAGTTAATTCTACCTAACTAACAGTATGTGCTTGAGAGGGTGAGTGAGTGGGGAATAATAAATGCTTCTCAATGAGTCTTCAACAAGCTTATAGTCTCCAAGGAGGAGACACTCTCCAATGGGGACAAATTCGCTAACATATAACTCCTGGTCAGATACCGGTATTTCGAAACCTGAATTCTCCACAGCGACCGCAGAAAGTGAACCCCTCTGCCTTTTCGGTTTTAGGAAGAATGCTAACCCAGAAAAAGGCCGGTGTGCAATACCATAATATGTTTGTTGCGTTTTCAAAAAAAAAAAAAAAAGCGCCACCTAAGAAGCAAAAGAAAACCATGAAAGAAAAAAAAAGCTACATTCTCTAGTGAAAAATAGAAAAAACATAAAAAGATAACCTCTTAAGACCTAAGTGCTGAGGGCCAGTTCTTGGAATGAATTCGGAAGGGACTAAATTATATTTGACACTTGCTCTTATGTCTTAGAGTGAAGGAAATAGGGGGAGGTAAACATTGATATCTGCCTCAGTGGCACTTAATTCTGTTTAACTAACAGTGTGTGCTTGAGACATAAGAGCAAGTTTTGTTTTATAATCGAATACATTATAATATATATATATATATATATATATATATATATATATATATATATATATATATATATGTGTGTGTGTGTGTGTGTGTGTGTGTGTGTGTGTGTGTGTGTGTGTCTTCGAGTTTATGTGAATGTATCCATATTCTCTGTGTGTGCCTCTCTCTCTCTCTCTCTCTCTCTCTCTCTCTCTTCTCTCTCTCTCTCTCTCTCTCTCTCAAGAAAAGCCCGACGCTTGAAAATTGAGTCCATCAATCACTGAATCCTTCCTTACCCGATTTTTGCACTTTTTTTTTTTCTTTAAACCCAACACTGCCCAAACCTCCGAGCGCTCCTTCCCCTTCTGCATCTCCCTAGAAGAATCCAGATCTCGCGCACACGACTTGTATTGTTAATGGAACGTCACCTATCACACTCACACGTTTCCTATGTTAACATATTAATCTCGTCACTCCTTATCTAGCTCCTTTGGGGGGGGGGGGGGGGAGAGAGAGAGAGAGAGGAGAGAGAGAGAGAGAGAGAGAGAGAGAGAGAGAGAGAGAGAGAGAGAGAGAGAGAGAGAGAGAACAGTGAGAGACAGAGAGAAAGAGAGTTGAACCATCAGAAAAAAAGGAGAATAAAGGAGAGGGGAAGTAGACAATGGTACTTATTTAAGCTGCATTTGAATTTGATGCTTACATTTAACCTCCCTTTCCAATTGGTTTTTAACTCTGTTTTTTTTTGTTTTTTTTCTTACTGCTATGATTAATTTGACTTCTGATGTGGTTCTCTCTCTCTCTCTCTCTCTCTCTCTCTCTCCTCTCTCTCTCTCTCTCTCTCTCTCTCTCTCTCTCTCCCCTCTCTCTCTCTCTCTCTCTCTCTCTCTCTCTCTCTCTCTCTCTCCCTCACTCCTCCCTCTCTCCACTCCCCCCACTCCCTCTCTCTCTCTGTTTGCCATCCACCGTTTCTCCTTCTTTCTCTGTCTCTGTCTTCTGCACCAGATATAGGGACCAAATAATAAAGAAACCTATACCGAATCATTCATGTGTCTGCCATTTTCCTGCACGGCACGGCGTTTCGTAGACTAAGACGACGAATATGCGCTCTTTGTCATTGTCTGTTTGTCTGTCTGTTTGTATGAACGATTCGTCTGTGTTTATTGAAATACAGATTTGGTAGATATCACACACAACAAAAAAAAAACATTCTTACATCCGTTAAATCTTGTTGCAAAGTGGAGCAACTACAGGCAGATATCTAAACAAGTTTGAAACGTCATTCATAAAGCACCGTCAAAAAAAAAAAAAACGTACACAAACGAATCACAGTCGAAACGCGATGCGTTTTGACCTCTTAGGTCTTCTTCAGGCAAGATGCACAACACTCAGGACAACGAAAATAAACGAGCAATCACTTATCCTCATGCAAGTCGGCGCATATGCTTTTCAAGCCCAACTTGTGCCGAAGTGGATGAACATAAGTGATTGTTCGTTCATTTTCGTTGTTCTGAGTGTTGTGCATCTTGCCTGAAGAAGATCTAACAGGTCAAAACGCGTAGTGTTTTGTCTTGTGATTCGTTTGTCTACATTTTTCGGCGGAAGTTTTACCAGCAGAGTCTTTAAAATTCATTGCTATAGACGTCAGCGTATTCCATGACACTTTATGAACGATGGCGAGAGCAGCTTTTTTGCAGATAGCACAACACCAACCCCCAGTGAATCGGTCGATGCAGATCAGAGGTTGACACAATTCTTTTGGCTGACATTCAGTACGGAAAGCCTAACGGCCCAAATACGGTCACAAAGTCCGCGTGTTATTTTTTTTGGCGAATTGCACGTGTATCTGTTCGTTTATTGTTCAAATTTCAGCAGGTCCTTCCCCAACGTAACTGAGCCGTGTATTTTCCTGCGCGCGTAATGTCGCCTGCATTTAGTTTCCAGCACTGGAGGACTTGAGCAAAGAAAATGTTGAGAGAGAGAGAGAGAGAGAGAGAGAGAGAGGAGATAGAGAGAGAGGTTTGTCTTTTGTCTTACTTATCATGAGAGCAAATCTAAAACCACTATTAATGTTTTTAAGAATTGCTCAGTATTCGTTTTTCTGCTAGTTTTTTCAATTCCAACGTTTTTAAAGGTCCAATGCCTCAGAGAGAAGGTGTAGAAAATGCAACCGTAGATCTGCTTGGAATTCCCAACCAGATGTTTGCGCATACAGTTTAAAAAATCAACGAAGAAATGTATCACTGTCTGTCTGTCTGTCTGTCTGTCCTGTCTGTCTGTCTCTCTCTCTCTCTCGCTCTCTCTCTCTCTCTCTCTCTCTCTCTACATCTCTCTCTCTCTCTCTCTCTCTCTCTCTCGCCTCGCTCTTTCCTTCTCTTACTCTCCGCTCCACTTCCTGTCTCTCTCTCTCTCTCCTCTCTCTCTCTCTCTCTCTCTCACCTCGCTCGCTCCGCTCGCTCTACTTTTTTCGCCTGCCTTGCATAAACATCAAAACTAAATAAAGGACATATGCACAGTATAAATAATTCTTTTGATGTTCTTCGACAACAATTTCCCATTTCCGGACAGGAGTTGATGCCGAGTTATTATATGTCCCTGATGTTTATCTATAGGTTATGATTTTTGAAGAAGAAGGAAGCATCTCTCTCTCTCGTCTCTCTCTCTCTCTCTCTCTCTCTCGTGTCTCTCTCATCTCTCTCTCTCCTCTCACCTCTCTCTCTCTCTCGCCTCTCTCTGCGCGCGCGCCTCCTGCTGCATGTGTGTGTGTGTGTGGTGTGTGTGTGTGTGTGTGTGTGTGGTGTGTGTGTGTGTGTGTGTGTGTGTGTGTGTGTGTGTGTGTGTGTGTGTGTGTGTGTGTGTGTGTGTGTGTGTGTGTGTGTGTGTGTGGCGTGCGCGCGCCACACGTGTGTGTGTGTGTGTGTGTGTGTGTGTGTTGTGTGTGGGTGTGTGTGTGTGTGTGTGTGTCTGTGTGTGTGTGTGTGCTGTGGTGCGTGCGTGCGTGCGTGCTTGTATGCGTGTGTATGTGTATGTGTGAGTTTGTGTGTGCGTGTGTGTGCGTGCGTTTCATGTGTGTGCGTGCGTTCATGTGTGTGTCGTGCTGCGTTCATGTGTGTGCGCGTTTGTGTGTGCGTGCGGTGTGTGCATGTCGTGTGTGTGTGGGTGTGTGTGGGGGGGGGGGGGGGGGGGGGGGGGGTAGGGGGATACAGAATAAAAACTAGATTTCAAGGTGTCAGCCAGTGCTACACCTTCACACCCCCTCATGTTTGCTACGCGCAGAATAAACAAAAAAGAAGTGTACGCTTTTTTGAAATGCAGACGTAAATCTTTTTATACGAGTGTGAAAAAACGGCCCCTGGCAAACTGTGCATAAACTGACTGTAATGTTTCACACACACACACACACACACACACACACACACACACACACACACCACCCACACACACACCCACAATCTCACGCACGCACGCACACCACGCACGCACCACGGCACGCACGTACGCACGCACGTACACACCACACACACACACACACACACACACACACACACACACACACACATATATACCACACACACTGGCGCGCGCGCGGACTTTGCGCACGCACACACACACACACACACACACACACACCACACACACACACACAACACACACACACACACACACACGCACGCACACCATACACGCACACACATACCCGCACACACTCGTGCGCGCGCGCGCACCCACACACACACACACACACACAAGCACACACCCACACACACACATCACACACACACACACACACACACCACCACCACACACACACACACACAAGCCACAACACACCACACACACAACACACACACACACCACACACACATACATACACGCGCGCGCGCGCGAATGTGATGATAGAGAGAGAGAGAGAGAGAGAGAGAGAGAGAGAGAGAGAGAGAGAGAGAGAGAGAGAGAGAGAGAGTTTACTTCCATTGTTGTAAACCACATTCACAAGAATGTTCCCTGGGCTGGAGGGCGAGACAGCTAGCATCAGCAGATTTTCTAGTTTCATGTTCGAGAGCTTGTAAGGTCATCCATGAAAGATTCACTATTCCTTTTTTTTGTTTGTTAGTATTTTGACCGCGAAAAGCATTTGTTTTTCATCGAGAACAATGCACTGAATCTGTTTCGCTTTGTCAAAGCGTGTCTCTCTCTGTCTGTGTCTGTGTCTATCTGTCTTTGTGTTCGTCCCTGTGTCTGCCTCTTCTCCCTCACACCCGTTCCCCTCGCCCCTTTTCTCTCTTCTGGGTGTCTCTTTGTGTTTGTCTGTTCTGTCTGCCTGTCTGCCTTTTCTGTCTGTGTGTCTATCTCTCTGTCTATCTGTCTGTCTGTCTATCTGTCTTTCTATCTGTCTGTCTGTCTGTCTCTCTGACTGTCCCTGTGTGTCTCTGTGTGTCTCTGTCTCTGTCTGTCTGTCTGTCTGTCTGTCTGTCCTGTCTGTCTATCTCTGTCTGTCTGTCTGTCTGTCTGCTGTCTGTCTCTCTCTCTCCTCTCTCTCTCTCTGTGGCTCCCTACACATGTACACACTTCTTCTTAGTGGAGATTACATTTATTGATTAATCCTACTGTTATTGTATTGAATCAAAAATAGAACTCTGATAGCTCAGAGAGAGAGAGAGGGGGAGAGAGAGAGAGAGAGAGAGAGAGAGAGAGACAGACAGACAGATACCAGAAACAGAGACATAGATACAGAGGGAGGTAGTGGAGGTTATAGCCAGGCGACTGCAAAGGGCACATTGGGGCTGGTCGCCACGTTGAATCAACTGCACGAATCAAAAAACAAAACAAAAAATTTACACATCTCCTTCAGATACACTTTCTATAAACGCATATTAGAGACTTCGTTAAAAAATCATTCTTCCTTAAAAGTGAGATCAAATGGAAAAAAAAGTGAATCTCTTCTCTTTCAGAAGTCAAAAATCACGTCAGTCGAGACATCGCTGAACAAGGTTT
>JADBJO010010751.1:62500-70057 GCA_016801955.1 Conus betulinus | reverse complement strand
GTGTGTCTGTCTTTTTGTCTCTGTTTGTCTGTCTGTCTGTCTCTCTGTCTCGGTCTCTCTAGCTCTTTCTCTCATTCCTTTGTCTGTCAGTCTGTCTTACTGTCTGTCTGTCTCTCTCTCTTTGTGTTTGTGTCTGCCTCTCTCTCTCTCTCTCTCTCTCTCTCTCTCTCTCTCTCTCTCTCTCTCTCTCGTCAATGTCTGTCTGTCTTTTCTTCGCCCTCTCTCTCTTTCACAGTCTGCTGTGTAATGAACCTGCCACTCCAATCTATTCCTCTGCTGCCCTTCCTCTCTCTCTCTCTCTCCCTCCAGCTCCGCCTCCATCTTCTCCCCGACCCACCCCACAGCAGCAGCTACGTTTCATGCATGCTCCACCCCCCTCCCCCCCCCTCACACGCCCACCCCCTGCTTTCCTCAGTCTCATTTCAAAAATCTTTCCCCGATGTCGCCCTTTGTCTCGGACACTCCAGACAATACGGGTCGCCGACGACCCACAGTTGCCACAGGCTGTACTGTCTGTTTGCACTACGCGTATCCCTCTTTCGCTGGCGTGGGTCGTTCCAGACCCATCCTCGTCAACGGGTCCTCAAGAGTTTACACCTAAGCTGACGTTGTGGGTCGCCCGCGATTCGTGATCAGTATGCTGCCGTATCCAGTTACCGCTCTTGGGTTCTTCAGAAACCCATGTCATCGGGAAAAGCATAGTGGAGAGATGACCACAATGATCGTTTTTGCCATGCTTATGACTGCTTTCCGCTCTTGTCGTTCATCTCTTTCCATGCTATAGCAGAAACACCAAAAAATCGGCTGGCAAGGGAGCTGACCGCTTTTTTTGTTCTTTTTCTTTTTCTTTTTCTTTTACCCAACATTTCATTATGTGAAAAATCTGTCAAGAGATCCAAGGGATACAAACGGTTTTATTGTGTCTCTGTGTCGTGGCTGACCCGGGAGCAAGGCAAAGGTGAAGAGTATGAAGGAAGGAGATTGGGGGTGGGGGTGGGAGGCTGGGAGAAAAAGGGGTGATGGTATAGTGGAGGTAGGATGGTAGGATTTGACGTGAAACAGATGTTCATTCAATCTTGTCTTGGCGAGGAATGGTGAGAAGGAGTGGTTGGGGTTGGGTTTTTTTTTCCCATTGGGTCGTGGTGGATAACGAGGGGGGTGTTCTTTGGGTGATACCTTGTCGCAACCGCCCCCTCTATCTGCTCCCTTCTCCGTTTCTCACTCTCCAGACTCTCTCTCTCTCTCTCTGTCTCTCTCTCTCTCTTCTCTCTATCTCTCTCTCTCTCTATCCTCTCTCTCTCTCTCTCTCTCTGGCCTCATCTCTTGTCTCTGTCATTTTTAAAAAAAAAATTTTTTCTCCTGTCTCGTCTGTGAGCTGTCAGTAATATTACAGTCACGTCGTTTTTTTTTTTTTTTTGTGTGTTTTTTTTTTTTTTCTTTTTTTTTCTTTTTTTTTTTACCCCCTTATTACTGCTGCCCGTGCATTACACTCAGCCATCCTCTCTGGCTCCTACTGTCGCCATCTGAGTGCCAACTGCCGCCAGGGGGAGCTTCTCTCTGACTCTCTCTCTTTCTCTGTCTCCACTATCGCCTGTTCTCTCTGTCTGTCTGTCTGTCTGTCTCTCTCTCTCTCTCGACTTCTACTGTCGTCGTCTCATCTCTCTGTCTGTACTGTCTCTCTCCCTCCCTCCCTCCCTCTCTCTCTCGCTCTCGCCTTCTCTGTGTCTCTCTCTCTCTCAGTCTAGCTGGGAATAATGTGCTGAGATATATTCAGCCTCAAGCATGTCTCATCAGAAAATGATATGGTTGGGGTCCATGAAATCCGCGCGCGGGCACCCTGTGTGTGTGTGTGTGTGTGGTGTGTGGTGTGTGTGGGTGTGCGTGAGAGAGAGAGAGAGAGAGAGGGGGAGGGGAGAGAGATCTGTTTTCACTGTCTCCTTGTCCCTCTTTCAGTCTTTCTGTCTGTCAGTCTCTGTCTGTTTGTCCCTCCCCCCCCCCCCCCCGTCTGTCTGTCTCTCTTTCTCTCTGTCTGTCTGTCTGTCTGTCTATCTGTCTCTGTCTCTGTCTCTCTCTCTCTCTCTCTCTCTCCTCTCTATCCTCTCTCTCCACCCCCCCCCCCACATGGGTTTAGTAGTAGACTGACGTATTCAGCCTCACCGCATTTTTTTATCAGAAACTGATGGTCATAAGTCCGTAAATAGCGCGCGCGCGTATGTGTGTATGTGCGTGCGTGCGTGCGTGCGTGCGGCGTGCGTGTGTGTGTGTGTGTGTGTGTGGTGTGTGTGTGTGTGTAAACTGTAACGCTCTATTTCTCTGTCACTGTCTGTCTCTTTGTCTCTCTGTCTGTCTCTCTGTCTTTTCACACACACACACACACACACACACACACCCACACACACACACACACACACACACCACACCACACAGCACGCACGCACACACACAGGCGCGCACGCACGCACGCACGCACGCACGTACACACTAATCCAGTGTCTGCTTCACGTATTCATCAGTGTCTACTCTTTTTTTTTTTTTGTTCAAATATTGCACGCGTCTACTATAGATTTTGACGACGACTGAATATAGCTTCACCTTGACGACACTATACCAGACGATACTTTTTTTTTAAAATCTTTTTTTTTTAAGTTATATTTAAATTGAAATGTTACGTGATACTCTCACATCTTCACAACTTTCACTTGGGGGTGGGGTGGGTGGGTTGGGGGGGATGGAGGTGGGGGGAAGCTGTTCGTCATGTGCGGCATACTTATGACATTTCAACAAGGGGAGTGCATAGGGTTTCCATGGTAAAAGTATCTTTCTGTTTTCATGAAAACCAAGCCATCATCTAAGTTTAGCAAAAACGTGTCCTGTCATATAGTCGTGATTGCTGAATTCATTTTTTTTTTTTCTGTTCGAAACATATTCTGAAATGAATAGAAGCGCTTGTAATTTTCTTGACATTTCACACACACACACACACACACACACACACACACACACACACACACACACACACACACACACACACACACGCACGCATGCACGCACAGACTGTACTTTCTTTTATTTCTCCCAGTGTCATCAGCCTCGCGCACGTGGTCTCTCCCCTGAAGACCTTGACCTCGTAAGGGTGCACGTGCTGACCTCATTAGTCTCCCAGGTTGGTCTCCTTAATAGGGTGGCCACGGTCGCGTCCCCGTGGCTCACCCTGTAGTAAGTAGACAGACGTATGGTACATAATGAGCGCCACCCACTCACCCGCCCCCTCCCTCTTCTTGCCGCAAGTCTCCCCCCCCCCCCCCCCTTTCCCTCGCCCTCCTCACCTCTCACGTTCAGTATTCTCATTTCTTCTCTCTCGCATTCAGTCCCCACCCCACTTTCCCTCCGGCAACCTTTCCTATATGCTTCTCCTCGTCTCTCTATCATTTCAAAGCTTTTGGGAGGGAAGGGGCTCGGAGGAGGAGCGGGGGAGGGAGCGGGGGGGGGGGGGGGGGTGGGCGGGGGTGGGGGGGGGGAGGGAGGGGGTCGGGTGACGGGATTGACGTGAACAGAATGTTCCTTCGATCTTGTCTGGCGCGTGGAATGGAATGCCGAAGAGGGAGTGTTTCTGTGGGTGGTGTGCCAACCTGAACCTGCTCTCACTAGCTCCCCGTCTCTCTCTCTCTTACTCTCTCTCTCCTCTCACACTCTCTCTCTCTCCTCTCTCTGTCTCTCTCTCTCT
The DNA here is from genome assembly GCA_016801955.1 of Conus betulinus. Classification (NCBI taxonomy): domain Eukaryota; kingdom Metazoa; phylum Mollusca; class Gastropoda; order Neogastropoda; family Conidae; genus Conus; species Conus betulinus. Next base: position 66,333 of record JADBJO010010751.1, on the reverse strand, counting down.
CTCTCTCTCTCTCTCCACACACACCACACACACACACACACACGGTCTGTCTGTCTGTCTGTCTTTCTCTCTCTCTCTCTCTCTCTCTCTCTCTCTCTCGATCTCGGTTGCGTCTTTTCTTCTCTTTTTTTTTGGCTTTTAATTTTTTTTTGTTTGTTTCTTTTTTGTGTACGTTCTCAGCAGCATTCCCCCACGCCCCCCCCCCCCCCCCCCCCCTTTTTCCCCTTTCGTATTCCGGCGGCACCAGACATCCATACATACACAGCTAGGTACCCCTGGCTCACTCTGGTCACAGTCTGAATGCCAGCGGCAATCCACAGTGGACTGCCCGTCAGTCAATCTGTCTGTCTCTGTTTGCCTGTCTCTGTTTGTCTGTCTGTCTTGTCTCTTTCGTCTCGCCTCATTTGTCTCTATCTGTCTGTCTCTGTCTGTCTGTCTGCCTGCCTTTCTGCCTCTCTCTCTCTCTCTCTCTCTTGATCATGTATATATACAGGGTGTTCTTTGCTGTACTTAGCCTTTCAAAATTGGTCTTTGTGTACTGCAGTGTTCTGTTCAGAGAGAGAGAGAGAGAGAGAGAGAGAGATAGAGAGAGAGAGAGAGAGAGAGTGTGTGTGTATGGTGCCTTTACACTGCGATACTTCGGCGTATTTGCCAAAGTGCTTTTGTGGCAAGGGAGGGTAGGGAAGACAAAAAGAAAAGAGAAAGGAGAATTAGCTTTTGACTTGTCATCAGTGTGATGGACAAATCGAAAAATTCTTCGTCATTCGTAATTGTGCAAGGGAGAAGGTCATCTGTAAACGACAAAAGAAGGAAGAAGAGAAACAAGATAAGAATATCTGAAAGCTAACCCGTAAATTCAGTGTCATATACATTTAAACCGCGAATGAAGGGGAAAAAACAAAAAAGAAAAATGCACGGAGACCAACTCTACCATCCGAAGCATCTTTTCTAGAAGGGCACAGGAGAGAACACAGACCACTGTGAAGATAATCCTTTAATGCCAAACTCTACGCCAGAACGTCAGGGGAATAATGGTTTGTTTACTCTAACAAGGGAGAAAAAGAGAATTTAGATTTCTTTTTCTTTCTTTTTCTTGTTTTTTATTTCATTTCATTTCATGAGTGAAAAATTTATGTTTTTCTGCCAGTGGATGTATAAGGTCTGTACGAACTGAAAGAGTGGTTTCCCTTGTAGATTTCCAGAGTAGAACGTAGAAGATTCGAAATGTCAGTGTTTATGTCTCTAAATAGTTGTACTGCTTGAAAATATTTACCTCGCAGATCGTTGTCCATTCTTAAACAGTCACTTCACAGTGGTCATGTTCAGCGAGAAAATTGGAATTATCTTATTGAGCAGCTTGTTGACGTACCGTGGATCGGGATCGGCATTACGGGTCCACATCAGGATTGAATGATCTCCGATAATCGGGCCAGTGGTCTTTTTGCAATCTTTGTGACAGAGTGGACGTGGATCACCTCTTCAACGTTCTTGGCGGAACTAGCAAACACTGTTATCCTTCCTCATTGTTGTTGTGCGTCCGTCATCGTCGACGATGACCAAGGAGATCACGTGGAAAGAGGATTGGGTTCGCCACGTTCGACTGTGGCGAGCTGACCAGTCCCGATGCGGGTCACGGATGGCTTGGCGTGGCTCGGGCGCAAGTGGTCAGTAGACACTGAGGTTGAGGGGATGGCATGCCTTAGGGCTTTTACAGTCTTTTTTTTTTCTCTCAAAATAGGCAGCGCCTCTGCTGACGCAATTTTCTCCAAGCGCGTAGCGTCACTGTTTGCCAGGTGTCTGAGCCAGTGACTAAGCTCTCCATTGGCCACACGCCCCAGTTGGCGTTTTGAGACGTGACATGAATAGGAGTCATGGATTGGTGTTCAACTGATCACAGACCAAATGAACACCCCCCCCCCCCCTCCCCAATCATTTCCCTGGTTTTTAGGACTTCTACCGATGACATCATGTACAATCTAGAAATACACGAGTTAACCCTTAGCTGACGTCACATTTCAGGCCTTGGCACTGACCCGTGACCCTAGCTTTGTGCAGGTGGTCTTCCCCAAAACGGTCCCATTTTCTATCATTTTAATCTGCTAGCTTGGAACCACCTGGCCTGTACCCGACGGGGCTTATGAAAGAACAGGAGGTAACCACCTTTCGGACACGACAAAAATTCTGACTGTGCCTGTCTGTAAATATACGACTTCTAAGCCAGACCTTGGCGCGTAGATTTGTTGGGTGCAGATCTTGAGGCCACGAGTGTCTGTCACTGAAGCCCAGCCCAGAATGTGTGTTGAAGGCATTCCAGCAAGGTGGCGCCATGGCCACCCCACCTGACTTGTGCTTCTCTCAGGAGGCTCAAAGCGCTTGGCGGATCAGCTCGAGAGAAACTGTCTCCCTTTCATGCAAACAACATTGTCTATGCAACTTTTTTTTCATGTTAAATGAACCGTGCATTTCTAACAGACTGTGCAATGAATTCGTCGTCAAACAACAATATGCCAGAGAAAAAAGTCAAATGTGTTTAGTTTGAAAATGTTACATGATTTTCTCACCTCTTCAGAAGTCTTGATATTGAAATTTACACTCACACCCTCTCCCTCGCCTCCCCCACCAAAAAAAAAAAAAAAATCCCATACAGCATACTCACAATGTTGGACAAAGGGATCCATGGCTGTCACGGGGCTGAACTGTCTCCTGTTTGTTTCAAAACGAAAAATACAAGGTCAGGATTGTGCAAAGTGTATCCTATGCCATGGATGTCACAGGTTGAACTGTCCCCCGTTTGTTTTACAACCGAAAGTTTTCAGCCTAAATTTTGCTAAACGTATCCCTTGCCATTTATTTGCAATCGCTGGCACGCATTTCTCTGTACGAAATGACCTGTTAATAAATGAGTGGAACCAGCCTTCGCTGCAGCACCGAATCACCACTACCCACCTTCCCTTCCCATCCTGTCCTCCTTCCTTGCTCACCCCCCCCCCCCCCCCACCTCCATATCCCACGCTCCCCGCTCCCACCTCCCCTCTGTCTTCAGTGTCGTCTTTTTTTTTTTTTTTCCTCCCTAAAGACCTTGACCTCGATCATTAGGACGGTGCAAAGTCTTGGGATAGGACTTTCACGTTCTCCTGGCTCTCTCTGGGTCTTAGCAGAAATCTGGGTGATGAGTTCCGCTTCTGATGCCCCCCCCCCCCCTTCCTCACCCCTCCCTTCACCCACCCCCTTCGCCATTTCGCCCCTCCCCCCCCCCCCCCCCCCCCCCCCCCCCCCGCCCCCCCCCCCCACCCCACCCCCCTCGCCAGTGGCGGGATGTTCTTTCCTTGATTGATGGGAGAGAGGAAAAGACCACTCACTGCCCTCGCATTGCAAGCACAATTTATCAGTGCTGTAACCTCTCTCTCTCTCTCTCTGTCTCTCTTAGGTTGTCTTTATACAAATAGGGTTAGGTTAAGGTTAGGATGAGGGTAAGGTTAGGTTAAGGTCTGGGTAAAGGCTAGTGTCTGGTAAGGGTACTAGACGTCTATTAGGACAAGCTTCTCGCATTCGGGAGCCGGCGAGACATCCGGATCTGCTTATCACCGCCCCCCCCCCCCTCCCCTACCTCTAATGCATAAGCACGCTGACAACACCAACCCATTACCGTTTCAGATTCCTCCCCCCCCCCCCCCCCCCCCCCCCCGCCTTTTTTTTTTTTTTTTTTCTTTTTTTTTTTTTTTTGTATTTCATATCCCTCATGCCCCTCTTTATCTCATTTCAAGGGTATGGAGATGAAGAGGAGGAGAGGAAGGGAAGCTAGAGGGAGATTTGATTTGACATGAACAGACGTG
>JADBJO010010751.1:55000-60000 GCA_016801955.1 Conus betulinus | reverse complement strand
TGTGGATGCCATCAGTAATAAGAGTCGAAATAAAGAAGGATGTCTGTAATGTTTTTGATGAATTAACTTATTCTTGGGGTCATTCAGAGTGGAATAGTACAACGCTTTGAACTTTTTTTTTTGTTGCGTATTTACATAGCGTATAAGTAAAACCAAGTTTATTGTGTTTTCTGTAACGATGTAATGAAGTTTTACAAGCAAAAAATCGGAAAGACCTTACCTGAACTTTGTCACAATGCATCTTAAATGACTGTCCATTCTTACTGATTAAAATATTAGAAAAGTGCATAGTTCTCAGCTGTCTGTAGGACGCAAATCGGTCACATTCTTGAACATGACTCTGTTGCCATCTACAATCAATCAGTCTATCCAAAAACGTCCGAGGAAATACGTTTATCCCCCAGACTCTCTGTTGTAGCCGATGTCACCAAAGCCAGGTTCTTAGAGGTTGATCTTCACGTTTTAAACCGACTTTCTTTTCCCCCCTTTCATTTAAGTAATGTAACATATGATACCCTTTTCTTGGCAACGTTGACATTTCCATTTTCATTATTTTCAACCAGTTACGTATAGAGTTTGTTGCAGAATTCAAATCTTATATTGGATATCTTTTTATTTTACCGTAGACTAAATCGTTTGGCGTACGCCAGCTCACTCCAAAAACTTTTTCAACCAAACAAATGGACATTTTCTTATTACCACGCATCAGAATCATAAATGCTTCGAATTTCAGCTCCATGCTGAGCGATAGGCTGAACAAGAGAGGAAAACAAAATCATAAATAGCTACACAAACTGATTTTCTAACTTGTTATAACTGTTAGAGAGTGAAAACCAATTCATCAGTAGCTTCAAAAACTGGTTTTTCTGATTTGTTATAACTATTAGAGAGGGGGATGGGGAGAGGGAGGGGAGGGCCAAAATTACGAGAGTTTCTGGACAGCTTTGTGGTGGAATGTCCGTTCCTGGAATACTAAAAGACAGCACCATTCTCTTCCTCTCCCTTTCTCTTCTGACATGCAGTCGACTGCTACATTCTGCTACCTCAGCGGAAAAGAAATGGGGAGCGGGGAGGGAGCGGTCGCGGGGTGTGGTGGGGTGGGGGTGGGGGGGTCGAAGGCAAGAAAGAAAGAAGAAACGAAGTCGATCGATGTCAGTCCCCTTTCCTGAGGCCTCCATGACGGCTGAGGTAATCTGGGAAGAGAAGAATAGCAGAAATAACTTCCGGGTCTATGCAATTTGAAGAAAACCCATGACGACAGGTAGCGGATATATGAAGGTTTGAATAATTCTAATCGTGTATTGATGTACTGGTGAGTTTTGTTCGTTAATCTACTTTTTTTTCTTTTCCACTGCTTCCCTCATAATAAGCAACTGTTGTAACGGCATTGAAAAAAAAAGAAAAGAAAAGAGCTATTCTCCAATTCAGCTGCTTCCCCCCACCCCTCTCTGTCTGTCTGTCTGTCTGTCTGTCTCCCTCCCCTCCTCCCTTCTCTCTTTCATTCTCTCCTGTGTGAAATCAAAGGTTCGATGAGGGGTTGATATGACTGACTACATTCATAAGTACCTCTGGTGTAAAAAAGAAAAGAAAAAAAAGGAGGGGGGGGGGGTTTGTAGAGTGAGCAGTCCTGTTTTGTTCCCTCTCGTCAGTAACGAGCTGACATCAGAGACTGCCAGAAATGGAAAACATGGCGCACAGTGTACTTCTGATCGTCTAGAATTATTCATTCTTCTGGCAAACGATGCTGTCTTGATGTCTGAAACTGTTAAGGGCCTGCAAACTCGACTAATTGATTTATGATGATCTGCAGCTTCACTTAAGGTAATAGTAAACATACAAAAAGCAGTTGTTGTTGTCGTCGTACCCTGGCTAAAGACTCCAGGAATCATCCAAATAGCTGAAGCACTTGAACACTATGGTACAAATGCATCAGCTGGGGATGAGAACATTACGTGTGTGACTGTTTTTGATTACCCCGCCACATGGGCAGCCACACTCCGACTTCGAGGGATTTTGGAGACTGATAACGTTATGCTAGGAGCTTGTCACGACTGAAGACAATCCCCGCATAACTATGAAGAGCATAACAACATTTTGATGTAGCCTTGGAGTTCTAGCCTATGTCAATTGGCCTGACACAGCCTAAAGCCAAGGAGGGACAGAAAGTAGTATAACTGCGAGCAGTAAGGGCGATTACTTCAGACTCAGGGAAATGTAGATTTCTAATGGAGTGATGCTGCCTGTAAAGAACGCATACAAAGATCAAGGAACATAATTATGTTGCCACAAAAGTAAACTTCACTTTTGCACGCAATCAGCTTACAGTAAAACTAAGCGTGCATTACTGTGTGTGTTACAACAGCTAGCTACAAATTAGAAAAACAGTTTTTGAAGCTATTTATGAATTTGTTTTACTCTCTAACAGTATAACAAATTAGAAGACCAGTTTTTGGAGCTATTGATGAATGGTTTTCACCTCTAACAGTTATAACAAATTAGAAAACCAGTTTTTCAAGCTATTGATGAATTAGTTTCACTCTCTAATAGTTATAACAAATCAGAAAACCAGTTTTTGAAGCTACTGATGAATTGGTTTCATTCTCTAACAGTTATAACAAGTTAGAAAAATCAGTTTTAGAGGGTCAAGTTTGACATGTTTCTGATGTCAGTCTGATTGACAGTTTGTCAGAGGAACGTGGCAGCCAATGAAAATGATTAAGGAAGGGGAGTCGACTGCGTGTGTGTCTGTCTCTCTCTGTCTGTCTGTCTCTCTTTCTCTTTGTCTGTCTCTGTCTCTCTCTGTGTGTGTCTCTCTCTGTCTCTCTGTCTCTATGTATCTCTCTCTCTCTCTCTCTCTCTCTCTCTCTCTCTCTCCTCTCTCTCTCTCTCTCTCTCTCTCTCCGTCTGTCTGTCTGGTGTAAAGCCATGAAAACAGTGTCATTACAAGAAACAGAAAAGGAGTCTAGATAGAAGAGCGGAGTGGAGCTATCTCACACGGTTGCCATGGTGACATCTCGTTTCTCTATCCCTCTCTCTCTTACCGTGTCAGCCACTGTCCTCGTTTTTAAGTCTTCTATCCGCCCCCTTGTCTGTTTCTGAGTCTCTCTCTCTCTCCTCTCTCTCCTCTCTCTCTCTCTCTCTCTCTCTCTCTCTCTCTCTCTCTCTCTCTGTCTCTCTGTATGTCCCTCCCTTCCCCAACCCAACTAACCCTCCTTTCCCTATGTTTCTTCTGTCTGTCTGTCTGTCTTTCTGTCCCTCTGTCTATCTGTCTCTCTCTCTCTGTCTCTCCCCCACTCTGTGTGTGTGTCTTTCTGTCTGTCTGTCTTTGTGTCCCTCTGCCTGTCTGTCTGTCTGTCTGTCTGTCTCACACACTATCTGTGCGCGCGTGCGCGCGAGCGTGTGTGTGTGTGTGTCGCTCGCTCTCTCTCTTTCTTTCTCTCTCTCTCTCTCTCTCTCTCTCTCTCAGTGTCTCATCCCCCCCCCCTCTCTCTCTCTCTCTATGAATATCTGTTTTTAAAATTATTTCACTCTCATTCTCACTCTTTCTCTCTGTCTCTGTCTCTGTCTGTCTGTCTGTCTGTTTCTCTCTGTGTGTGTGTGTGTGTGTGTGTGTGTGTGTGTGTGTGTGTGTGTGTGTGTCTGTCTGTCTGTCTGTCTGTCTGTCTGTCTGTCTCGCTCTCTCTCTTAGTGTCTCACACCCCCCCCTTTCTTTCTCTCTCTGAATTTCTGTTTCTAAATTATCTCACTCTCGTTCTCTCTCTGTCTGTCAGTCTGTCTCTCTCAATCACTCTCTGTCTCTGTCTGTCTGTCTGTCTCGCTCACTCTGTCTTCCTCCCTTCACCTCCCTGCCTCTCAATGTCTATTTTAAAATCATCTCACTCTCATTCTCACTCTCTCTCTCTCTCTCTCTGATCTCTCATTCACTCACTCACTCACTCTCTCTCTCTCTCTCTCTCTCTCTGTCTCTCTGATTCTGTGTCTCTGTCTGTCTCGTTTCTGTCTCTCTGTCTCTGTCTGTCTGTCTGTCTGTCTGCCTCTCTCTCTCTCTCTCTCTCTTCTCTCTCTCTCTCTCTCTCAAACAACTGAACCTTTTTGTGAAAACATCCACTTACGACAACAAAAACAAGTTCTGCACACCTCACTGCCTCTCGTAAGTCACTTCAGTCAGTAGTCTGGGACTCTGTTGGGGAAAAAAAAAAAAATCATCATACAACACTTCATTCCATCTCCAGAAGAGCCACCTGACAAAACATTTACCCGCGTCGTTCCGTACCAACCTGAGGAAAAACGTCTTTCCATCTCCAGAAGAGCCACCTGACAAACATTTACCGCGTCGTTCCGTACCAACCTGAGGAAAAACGTCTTTCCATCTCCAGAAGAGCCACCTGACAAACATTTACCACGTCATTCCGTACCAACCTGAGGAAAAAACGTCTTTCCATCTCCAGAAGAGCCACCTGACAAACATTTACCGCGTTGTTCCGTACCAACCTGAGGAAAAACGTCTTTCCATCTACAGAAGAGCCACTGACAAAACATTTACCGCGTTGTTCCGTACCAACCTGAGGAAAAAACGTCTTTCCATCTACAGAAGAGCCACCTGACAAACATTTACCGCGTTGTTCCGTACCAACCTGAGGAAAAACGTCTTTCCATCTACAGAAGAGCCACCTGACAAACATTTACCGCGTTGTTCCGTACCAACCTGAGGAAAAACGTCTTTCCATCTCCAGAAGAGCCACCTGACAAACATTTACCGCGTTGTTCCGTACCAACCTGAGGAAAAACGTCTTTCCATCTACAGAAGAGCCACCTGACAAACATTTACCGCGTCGTTCCGTACCAACCTGAGGAAAAACGTCTTTCCATCTCCAGAAGAGCCACCTGACAAACATTTACCGCGTCGTTCCGTACCAACCTGAGGAAAAAACGTCTTTCCATCTCCAGAAGAGCCACCTGACAAACATTTACCGCGTTGTTCCGTACCAACCTGAGGAAAG
>JADBJO010010751.1:45000-50000 GCA_016801955.1 Conus betulinus | reverse complement strand
GTTCTCGTTTGCCTTATAACCACATAAAAATGTTGATATTATTGATGCATTGTAGTTATCAAATTATTATCCTTAGCAGTTTGTTGTATGTTATTATTATTATATTTCTTTTTTATTTCTTTTATTTTTTTACAAAAGGAATGCACAAAAGGAATGCTCTCTCTCTCTCTCTCTCTCTCATCTGTGTGTGTTGACTCCTTTCTTCTTTATAATCTTTATCTTGTTTGTTGTTTCAATCGTTTCTCTTTTTTTTTCCTTTTAAAGTCATCTACGCCTTAACTATAATGGATGAACTTTTTAATGTTATGAAGATATGTGTGTGTTTGTTAAAAGTTTGTCTCTTAGTCGCTAGTCATACTTAGTCCCTTAACGGGGCAAGGGCCGGATGAAAAAAAGCACCTCCTTCCCCTTTTTTCCAACAGGGACATACACAATGGATTCCTTGAGCGGTTCTCAATAAGAAAGGAGAAGGCGGACGGATGGAGGGGGAGGGGGCGAGAGGTAGGAGGTGGGGGGGGGGGGGGGGGGGGGGGGGGGAGAGAATGCAAGAGGGAGAGAGGGGAGAGAGGAGCAGGGGGAGGGGTGGTGGTAGTGGTGGTGGGAGTGTGTTCCGAACAAGCAGAGAGGACTAGGTCGGCTCGTTTAGAAAATCGTAAACACGAAAGGAGAGAGAGAGAGAGAGAGAGAGAGAGAGATAGAGAGAGAGAGAGAGAGAGCGGAGGGGTGGGGGTGGGGACTAAAGAGGGGTGGGGGAAGGGGACATGGGGGGAGGGGGGAAAGTGGGGGAAAGAGCAGGGGGGGGGGGGGGGGGGGAGTGAGTGATAAAAGCAGGCCCCCAAGTGTACGATCCTCCGCACATGACGACAGCGCGTTGCCCGTGCACATAATAAAGGTTGTCGACGTCGGGCAAACGGTCTTTGTTTCTATGTCTGACCCATTAAAAAAAATCATGAGGCAGGCTCTGGTTTCACCATCCAGGTTGTTACGAGTTGTTGTGGGGTTGGCGTGGGGTGAATAAGGAGTGGGGTTGGGGAGTGAGGGGGAGGGGGGGGGGTGATAGGAGGCGGCAGCGTTAAGGTCAACCGTAGTTCAGGGACGGGTTTATAACGGTTTTCTGTTATTTGTTCACAGTCAAAAAGGAAAGCCCTCCCCGGAGAAATTGAAGTCCATGGACAATTATTTTTCTATATTTTTGTTGTGGTTGTTGTTAATAATAATAGCATTATTATTTAAACGACTGTCACAAGTCGTAGTAGTATATGGTATGGAGGTATATCGTATAAGGGGCCGGGATAGCTCAACTGGTAGAGCACTGGACTCGAGACCCTGGTGATCCTGGGGCTGCGGGTTCGAATCTCCACGGGACTGTTTAGAAGTAGGAGATTCTTTGTTAGGAGTGAACATTGACTCTGACTCCATTTCTCGGAAAGTTCCTGAAATGATACTGTACACCAAGTTCCGGATGTCAACGCAGCCATTACATATTGCACACACGTAACATCTCATCACCGACTTCGGAAGAGAGAAGGTCAGTTTGGCCATTGGTATGGAAGACAAGTGTACTCGTAGCATGCGCCTTATCTGAAATATCGTAAGAATGAGTGAGAAAACTCCGTGACTGATATTCGACTTAGAGGCAAAGGAAACAATAGAATGTAGCGCCAGCAGGCAGCTCTTTAGTCGGCTCTACCCAGGTAGGCAGTCTGTTGTGAAAACGAGAGTGTGGATCTTAAAGCGCTTTAACATTGGTCTCTACACGAGAACAGACTCTAGTTCTGTACTTTGATGATGATAATAATGATAATGATAATAATAATGATAATAATAATGGTGGTGATAGTGTTACTACTGCTATAATGATAATAACAGCAACACTAATAATAATGATAATAATAACAATGAAAATAATGATGAGGATGATAATGACGATGAAGATGATAATGATGATCATGATTACTATTGCTACAATTATCATTATTGGTTCTACCAGACCCGTACATACATAATTTACAACTAACGTTCGAGGCCCAGTTCTTTTATCCCGTTCGTGTAAATCTATTTTGTTAATTTAACCAAAACCTAACACATTTTTATAACAGAATTTATGTAAAAAGGGTGCCCGTTCGTTTCTCCATACACAGATCATTTGGTGTTCGAAAGTCGATGCCTAAAAGTCGTTTGAGCACATACTAGTGTACTTTTTCGCAATGTGATGCTGCATTATCCAGGTCCCATAATTCCGTACCGTACTCAACCATTGACTGAATCTATGGGTCAGATGATTTTAGAAATGTGGCCAGAGAATTATTTTTCAACTTACGTGTTTTTTTTTTGCAAAATGCATAACAAAGCATTTCTGGCTCAGCTAGAAAGGTTGTTCCACCAAACTTTTTTCCTCCCCACACTTTCGTTTGGTTTCTTTTACTACTCTTCGCTGGCTGCTTTGGGGGTGCTATTGGATTCTTTTTTTGCACCCTTGGTGGTGAGAACACCACGGTATATATGGACTGTGGTGTGTCTCTATTTGACGCCAGGAGGGTAGATACAGCCAGCCGTGTCTCCCTGATGAGTTTCCGACCCAGCGGACGAAAGGCCTCGGAGCAGGCAATACAAATATATCTGCCTTTAAAAGGGATTGTGATGGTTCCCTTATGCGGCCAGTGAAGAGTTTTTCATATTTTATTTAATTTCATGTTCCCAGTTTTTACATCTTCAACCTCCTGCCCCCCCCCCCCCCCCCCCCCCCCCCCCCCCCCCCCCCCCCCCCCCCCCCCCCCCCCCCCCCCCAAAGTTTTGCCAAGTCCTTAAATTCAAAGTTTTGCCAAGTCATTACTATGAAGACACATTTAGTTGTTGGCCTGCGCTTGTTTTCCCCCACTACTATTAGATTGTTCGTCTTTGTATTTGTCTGACTTTATTCAAGTCTAAAGGCTGTGCCAGTCTTGAATAAAAGTTACTCTGTGTTAGGTTTCCTTATGGGAGCAAAGACTACTACCCACTTGTTTACTGTTATTGTTTACTGTTCCCTGCCTCATTTCATTTCCAATTTCGTTTTGATTAAATCGAGGTTACTTGTATTTGTTTCTGTCTGTCTATGTGTTTGTCTTTTGATCTCCCTTGCATCTTTGGGTGGATCCTCAAGCGTAGGCTCAAAGATTGCCCCTACATTTTATACTATTTGCATAATATCTGTAGTTTTTCAGCAACTTTTTTCCTCCCCACACTTTCGTTTGGTTTCTTTTACTACTCTTCGCTGGCTGCTTTGGGGGTGCTATTGGATTCTTTTTTGCACCCTTGGTGGTGAGAACACCACGGTATTATGGACTGTGGTGTGTCTCTATTTGACGCCAGGAGGGTAGATACAGCCAGCCGTGTCTCCCTGATGAGTTTCGACCCAGCGGACGAAAGGCCTCGGAGCAGGCAATACAAATATATCTGCCTTTAAAAGGGATTGTGATGGTTCCCTTATGCGGCCAGTGAAGAGTTTTCATATTTTTATTAAATTTCATTTTCCCAGTTTTTACATCTTCAACCTCCTGCCCCCCCCCCCCCCCCCCCCCCCCCCCCCCCCCCCCTCCTAAATTCAAAGTTTTGCCAAGTCATTACTATGAAGACAATTTAGTTGTTGGCCTGCGCTTGTTTTTTTCCCCCCTATTAGATTGTTCGTCTTTGTATTTGTCTGACTTTATTCAAGTTTAAAGGCTGTGCCAGTCTTGAATAAAAGTTACTCTGTGTTAGGTTTCCTTATGGGAGCAAAGACTACCCCACTTGTTTACTGTTTATTGTTTACTGTTCCCTGCCTCATTTCATTTCCAATTCGTTTTGATTAAATCGAGGTTACTTGTATTTGTTTCTGTCTGTCTATGTGTTTGTCTTTTGATCTCCCTTGCATCTTTGGGTGGATCCTCAAGCGTAGGCTCAAAGATTGCCCCCTACATTTTATACTATTTGCATAATATCTGTAGTTTTTCAGCAACTTTTTTCCTCCCCACACTTTCGTTTGGTTTCTTTTACTACCTCTTCGCTGGCTGCTTTGGGGGTGCTATTGGATTCTTTTTTGCACCCTTGGTGGTGAGAACACCACGGTATTATGGACTGTGGTGTCTCTCTATTGACGCCAGGAGGGTAGATACAGCCAGCCGTGTCTCCCTGATGAGTTTCCGACCCAGCGGACGAAAGGCCTCGGAGCAGGCAATACAAATATATCTGCCTTTAAAAGGGATTGTGATGGTTCCTTTATGCGGCCAGTGAAGAGTTTTCATATTTTATTTAATTTCATGTTCCCAGTTTTTACATCTTCAACCTCCTGCCCCCCCCCCCCCCCCCCCCCCCCCCCCCCCCCCCCCTTTAAATTCAAAGTTTTGCCAAGTCATTACTATGAAGACAATTTAGTTGTTGGCCTGCGCTTGTTTTCCCCCACTATTAGATTGTTCGTCTTTGTATTTGTCTGACTTTATTCAAGTTTAAAGGCTGTGCCAGTCTTGAATAAAAGTTACTCTGTGTTAGGTTTCCTTATGGGCAAAGACTACCCCACTTGTTTACTGTTTATTGTTTACTGTTCCCTGCCTCATTTCATTTTCCAATTTCGTTTTGATTAAATCGAGGTTACTTGTATTTGTTTCTGTCTGTCTATGTGTTTGTCTTTTGATCTCCCTTGCATCTTTGGGGGATCCTCAAGCGTAGGCTCAAAGATTGCCCCCTACATTTTATACTATTTGCATAATATCTGTAGTTTTTCAGCAACTTTTTTCCTCCCCCCACTTTCGTTTGGTTTCTTTTACTACTCTTCGCTGGCTGCTTTGGGGGTGCTATTGGATTCTTTTTTGCACCCTTGGTGGTGAGAACACCACGGTATTATGGACTGTGGTGTGTCTCTATTTGACGCCAGGAGGGTAGATACAGCCAGCCGTGTCTCCCTGATGAGTTTCCGACCCAGCGGACGAAAGGCCTCGGAGCAGGCAATACAAATATCATATTTTATTAATTTCATGTTCCCAGTT
>JADBJO010010751.1:30000-32500 GCA_016801955.1 Conus betulinus | reverse complement strand
TTTTTTTTATGCTGATCGATGAGAATGAGGATGATTAAGATGATGCTAACGGATTTCCATTTCGGTCTGAGACTACATGACAGGGCTGTACTCTACGCTTCCTTTCATAATATATCCCGGCGTCAACCAGGCCCGAGAAGATACAGGCACCTGCAGTGTTGGTCAGGAAATTTGAGCAACACTCTCAGAAACGCATCCATTAAGTGGATGAAACTCGACTGTGTGGTCCCAGTCTTCCCAACTGAGCCCGCAGCAAACTCAACTCTGGGTAGGAGCCGGTCCGGGGGCAGAAAAACCCACATGACTTCTGATGGGATTCGAACCCCACGACCTCCCATCACGCACGCACGCGCGCGCGCACTAACACACAACACACACACCACACACACACATACATCACACACACAACACACACACATATATCTATATCTATCTATCTATCTATCTATGTCTATCTATCTATATATTATATATAATAATATAATATATATACATATATATATTATATGGTGTGTGTGTGTGTGGTGTGTGTGTGAGAGGAGAGGGAGAGGAGAGAGGAGGAGAGAGAGAGAGAGAGTGAGTTTCAGCAGTTTAGTTTCTGATCCAGCTTTTTTCCGATAGAAAAAAAAAACATCACTTCCAGGTAAAATGTAATGTTGACATTTAGGTCAAAAGATCACAAAAAGAAATGTATCTTTTCCAGTGCCGAGTGCCTTTTTTTTTTTCTTTTTTTTTTTTCTCTTAAATTCACGCTGCAGGGAAATGAAAAGTCGCCCAACGAATGGAAAACAGCGCCACTAAATGGCAGCGTGTCGTTTTCCCGTCTCACCATGGCAACGGTTCTCTTCCTGAAGGGCGAATCGAAAAACGGTTCGAATCAGAAGTATGCTGACCATTATCTGGCCGTTCGTCCTCCTCGTGCACAATGGCCTTGGTGCAGGCTGCACGCAAATGAATTGGCATTGACTGGTGTGTGTGTGTGTGTGTGTGTGTGTGTGTGTGTGATTTTTTTTTTTTTTTATGAGTCATAACTACTATTTTCGTGAGTCTTAATTTACCCTTTCAGAGGGAACGAAGGATATGTAGTATATAGGTTGCGGACCCTCACATCAGCTCTATAAAGAAGAATCCCAAGCCACCGGAATGAGAATTACAGCAAAGATGCAAAACTTTTCGATACACTGAAATGATCACTAACAGAAACTAGTTCGTCAACTCGCCAAGCAGCACATTGAATCATAACACGAAGATTTACAGACATCAGTGTCAGGAAAAGACCACCACGTTAGTGGGCCATGTAGCAAGGATCCAATGGCCCCCTTGCCGAACTCCTCCAGCGCATTGTTGATGAACGGAAAGGAAAATAGAAAACAACGACGACGACAACAACAACGACAACAACAACAAAAGAAAAAAACGCTGGACTTCTCAGTATTGCAGACAGAGTGGACGGTGTAAACCAAGGGAAGCAACTGTCAGGGCAAGGCACACAACCCCCGACAGAACTGGGCGATTCCTGGTGAAGTGTTCTTCAGTGTGGTACCTCCACGGCTCGCCAGAGAGTTAGGGGAGAAGACGAAAACAGGGAGCTGACAGTGATTGCAGTGTCAGGTGGGAAAAGCGTGACAGTCATTATTTTAAGAAAAAGACAAACAAAAAACGAGACTAAAATGAATGCAACTAGCATGAACACTGTTATTACTATATTTGTGAAGAGAGATTGGCTTCTCTCTGTCTCTCTCTCTCTCTCTCTGTCTTTCTCACTCTGTCTCTCTATCTCTCATTCTGTCTCTCTCTCTCACTCTCTTTCTCTGTGTTTTCTGTGTCTCTTCTTTCTCTCTCTGTCTGTCTCTCTGTCTCTCTCCCTCCCTCCCCTCCCTCTCTCTCCTCTCTGTCTGTCTGTCTGTCTGTCTGTCTGTCTCTCTCTCTCTCTCCTCTCTCTCTCTCTCTCTCTCTCTCTCTCTCTGTTCGAAAAAAAATTCTATGCGGCTTTTGACACCTTTCATTGTCCATAGTGCAACGCGTAGACCATGCGGCACCAGCCAAAGATCTGTCCTCTGTGTGTGGTGTGTGTGTGTGTGTGTGTGTGTGTGTGTGCGTGCGTGCTTGCTTGTTCGCTTGCTCCATTCCTACGTGCACAGCTGCTGTGTTGTCAGTGTATTTTGGCGAGCACGTACGCACGCGCATGCGCGTTCAGTTGTGCTTATCCACCAAGCTTGCCATCACCCCAGTGGCAGGCGACGTCGCGAAACAACCCCAAAGTTGTTGCTGCAGCGTCGCTTTAGAATTCATTAAACCAGCACCGTCCCCGCCGACGACATCTGACGCCACAGATTTCAACTCCACTTTCTGGTTGCCATGGCTACGGCGCCAGAATAGACCTCGATTAAATAGCCTCTCGTCAATGAGCAGCGGGATGCTGCTGCTGCTGCTGCTGGTGTTGCTTCTGCTGCTGCTGCTGTTGCTGTTGTTGCCTGCTTTTCTGTCGTAGTTGTATGCA
>JADBJO010010751.1:15000-25000 GCA_016801955.1 Conus betulinus | reverse complement strand
GAGTAGAGAGAGAGAGAGAGAGAGATGGAAGAGAGAGAGAAAGACGGGGTGGGGGGGGGGGAGAGGGGGGGGAAAGTATATATATAATGAACTAATGAATTCCAAGGATAAGTACCAGCACCCGTTCCAGCAACTTACAGAGCAGCTAGGTGGTTGCAATGACTGCAAGAAATATTCAATTATAAACAAAGCTTGCTCTTATGTCTTAGATTGAAGAAATAGGGGGAGATAAGCATTCATATCTGCAGTGGTAGATAATTCTGCCTAATTAACAGTATGTGCTTGAGTGGGTGAACGGGGAATAATAAACGCTTCTCAAAATGAGCCTTCAGCAAGCTTATAGTCTCCAAGGGGGAGACAGTCTCCAATAGGAGAGAAAACTCACTAGCATGTAACTCCTGGTCAGATACCGGTATTTCGAAACCTGGTGTTTCTCCTCAGTGACCGCTGAAAGTGGTAACTAACTCCTCTGCCTTTTTAATTTTAAGAAGAATTATATATATATATTATATATGTGTGTGTGTGTGTGTGTGTGTGTGTGTGTGTGTGTGTGTGTGTGTGTGTATGATGAAGATTTTGATGATCCATTAATATTATGCTGTATGTCCAGACAGTAAACGATTGGGGCAGAGACATCTTTTAGTTATACATACAGGTGTGCGTCTGATGTTTGGAATGATATAAAACAGAGTAATTTATGTGGGAAAAGTAATGGTAGTTTTCTCTCAAGCCTCGTTTTGAAAGAGGACGAGGGGAGCACTTTTTTTTTTTTTTTTTTTTTTTTTTACTACATGTTTTGGGGGGGAAGGAGAGTTCCAAAGGAATGTCCCTGAAAATACGATGCTGGTGGCAATATGAACATGAACTTGACTTACTTGACTTGATATACCTCTTGATTCCCTGAGGAACATAGGGCCGCGACGACACTCCTCCAACGCACGCGATTTTGACAGGTCCTCTTTAGCTGGTCCCACGTCATTCCGGTGGCCTTCACCTCGGCGTCGTCACTCCTGCGCCAAGTCCGTTTTGGTCGACCCACTTTTCGTTTTCCTTGTGGATTCCAATCCAGAGCCTGCCTGGTTATGTTGGATACAGGCTTCCGTAGCGTGTGGCCGATCCATCCCCATTTCCGTTTCTCTTTATCTCAGTTCTATTGGGACTTGTCTTGTCGTGGCCCCACAGTTGTTCATTGGAGATAACTTCTGGCCACCTGATGTTGAGGATGTTTCTGATGAACGTATGATGAACGTCTGTAGTGTTGGCGTTGGTCTGGTTACCCGCCATGTTTCTGAACCATATAGAAGAACAGACTTCACGTGTGTGTTGAAAATCCGGATCTTGTTGCAGAGTGTGAGAGGGCTGTTGATCTCCAGATCTGGCGCAGGGTTTTGAAGGCGTGTCTTGCTTTGTTGATTCTTCGTCTTTGATGTCTTCGTCTGTCCCCCCCCCCCCCCCCCCCCCCCCCCCCCCCCCCTTTACTGACTACACTGCCCAGGGTAAACAAACTTGTCAACTTCCTTGATGTCTTCTTGGTGAAGTGGGACTGAATCTTGCTGTTTGTTGTAATGGAACATGGTTGTGAGAGTCTTACGGATACTGATGGTCCCCCCTCACAGAACGAAGGAGAAAGGCGCGACTAGTGAACTTTTACAAATATCACAACGGAAGCCTCATTATCAACACATGCCACAAACCCTTTCAGAATCAGTCTGCACCCAAAGGAACCCGACGGTCCCATCCAGCAACATACCACCTTTCCAGCTGCAGGACTCTCTATGGACAGAAATCTTTCTTCCCAGGACCATACCCGACTGGAACAGCCTTCCTGATGAGGTTGCCCTCAGCCCCACCCTGGAGGGCTTCAAATCCCTAATGTGATCCCACACCCCTCCCCCTGTCCCCCCCCCCCCCCCCCCCCCCCCCCCCCCCCCCCGGCCCAGCAAACACTATCTCAAGCGACTTCAACTTCACGCAACCCCCCAATAGTCTACAGAATCTTCAAAATGATGAAGGCGGAAGTCAAGGGAAAGAAGAAGAAGATACGAGGATTGAATAAAGAGCTCTTCTTCTAGGTCTGTGGGCCCAGATCATTTGTGTGCGTTGTACCCGAGTCAAGCTCAGCTTTGCTGAAGATTGGTGTGTGTGTGTGTGTGTGTGGTGTGTGTGTGTGTGTGTGTGTGTGTGTGTGTGTGTGTTGCAGCGATGGTGTGTATTACCGCTTAGCTTGCTTCTCTGAGGTTGATAAGAAAGTCATTATCAGCACTAAAAGGGTAAGAAGAATGATCCTAGCTGCTCTTTTCTAGACAGAATCAAGTTTATCGGTTTTTTTTTTTTTTTTTCTTCTTTTTTCTTTTTGATTTGTTTGGTGCTGTAACATACCCCTAGACTGCATAGGCGAAATTGACGTGAGTGAGAGAGAGAGAGAGAGAGAGAGAGAGAGAGAGAGAGAGAGAGAGAGAGAGGGAGAGGGAGAGAGAAGAATTGGGAGAGAGAAAAAAAGTATTTCGACCGTTTATTCCTATATCCAGCTTACCTGGTTGAAGAGGAGAAGACTGCGCTGGGAATCAATAGAAGACTTCCACTTTGCCGTTTCTCAACTCATACCATTCCTAGCACAAGGGGTGCACTGGGTCTGCGGTGTAGCCCCGTCTAAAATTAGATTGAGAGTCACAGTCTGTTCTTTTCCTTTTTTCTCTTTTTTCTTTTGCCTGTGTTTCGTGATCATTTGCGTCTGACAGACAAAGCAAATATGGGGACATACTCGCGTCAAAACGGGAGGGGAGGTACGATCCACGGAAGAACACTGCTAAAATAAGGGAAATTTGTGAGGATCACAGCTGTTTTCTACAGGGCTCACAGCGGTTTTCCTGAGGATAATAAGTGCTTTCCTTGAGGGTCACAATTGTTTTACCCATTTCCCTAGAGATATCTAACGTGATCTTTGTTTTCTTAAGGGAAACGGGTTAATGGCGTTTGCCATAAGGCCTTGCTGAAAGAGTCGAGTATTTATAACCAAGCACAGTCAGACTGTGTGGGGATTTTGTTTGTTTGTTTGTTTGTTTTTAGTATGTCTGAAAGTTCATTCTCCTTTTCTTTGATATGCCCATCAGGGTTCATGCCAGGGATTCCACACAGCCAGATTCCAGTGAACGTGATAGGAGTCTGTAGTGGACACCAGCTGGCAGACAGATGGGGTCAGGGGTTAGTGCGAAGGCCTGCAATATGACTTCAGGTCAGGGGGTAGCTCATGTGTTTCTGGCTTGTGAATGATGTCATCGGTAGAAATCCCTTAAAACAGGTCAGATGATTGGGTGTGAGGTGGTCAATCTGACTTCAGGTCAGGGGGTAGCTCATGTGTTTTCTGGCTTGTGAATGATGTCATCGATAGAAATCCCTTAGAACAGGTCAGATGATTGGGTGTGAGGGGGGGGTTTCGTTTGATCTGTTATCAGTTCTGAATCAATCCACGCCTCAAAACACTGACATTGATTGTGTAGTGCTTTGGTGCAACTTTCTTATTGTGGCGTGCAGCCAGCATCCTCAGGAGGTTGGTAGTTGTTCACAATCAACTGCGGTAGAGGTCAAGGAGTAACAACGCAGTATGAATAGATCGAAATCGTACAGTTTCTGTAAAAAAAAAAAAAAAAAAAAAAAAAGGTGGATTTTTTTTTTTTTTTTTTTTTTGGGGGGGGGGGGGGGGGGGGGGGGTTCCATTTTTTTTGTATGTGAAAAAAAGGCGACTTTGTCCGTGCATTTCGGTTTAATAAATTAGGTCATTGCCAGATTCCAAGAAAGAGAGAGGCAATATGCAAGGCGTGGAGTCTGTGTGTTCCTACGCTGTTGTCCAGGCTCAGGAATTTGGTAGTGAAAAGCCCAGCAGACAAAAAAGAGATGTGTGTGTGTGTGTGTGTGTGGGGGGGGGGGGGGGGGGGGGGGGGGGGGGGGGGGGGGGTTTGTGACATTAGACAAACACACAAAAAAAAAAAAAAAAAAAAGGCATGTGAGAGATTCTTTAAAGTGTTGAGAGTTTTTGAGTAAATGTAACATCAATGCCATACTTAAGTTTTGGATTCTGCAAACACAAATAATCTCAACATTACCAAACAACTATCAAAAAAAATACCACAGAACTAGAATGCAAAGTTTCTGAAAACAACTTAAGAAGATCAAGGTCATTAACTATTTTCTGTAATGTTATCGGATTTCGATGGTTGAGCGCAGTGCCCTCCATTTTTGAGCATTTGAGCTTTGATAGCAGGACAGTGCAGAAGCAGATGATTCGTAGAAATTGACTCCCACAAACACAAATAATATCTTTACAAATTTTTGTTTTGAGAGCATTTAGACGAATCTTAAACATCAAAGACATAACTGATCTGGATTTAATTTGACTTAACTCTCAATTATTATATCCGAATGCAGTGTATCACAAGCTTTTACATAATTATGTGAATATTGTTATATCTGAGGCCTTCAACTTGTCAACAAAATTATCCTTTGCTAACTTGTCAAAGTATTTATAATATTCATGTAGATCTAGTTTAACATTAAGTTTAATTGTCCCTGCAGCATTGCGTGCTGCACTCTTGGCTGCTTGATCTACTTCATTAGAGGGAATTCCACAGTGAGATGGAATCCAATAAAAAGTAACACTGATATCTTTGCTTGCTAAGTGATGTATTAAGTGCTTGATTTCCTCTGTCATTTCAACCCGTGTCTTGGTATTTTGACCTTTGATAGCATATAATACAGATTTTGAATCCACACAAAATAATATTTTGCATGCATTTAAAGGTAACTCTTTAACGTGATGTATACTTGAAAAAGCACGAAAAGCATTGAATTTTCTCAAAATATATTAGTAAACAACGTTGGGGTCAAGATACTAAAGCACTTTTATATCTTGCAAACTCACTTGTTCGATCTCGTTTAATATATGCCCAAGACGTTTTCTTTAATGCCCCCAAGCACCTATTGTCCAAACGTCAAAGCATAGACTGCAAAGCTGTTAAACTGGCACTTGGAGTTCCAATACATGCTTCCAATCTAGGATCCTATAAAGAAGCGGGTGTTCTTCCTTTAGATGACAACAGGAAAAATGCGCTAAATTTATAGTAAAGTCTTTTGCTTTTGATACATTTTGTAAGGAAGAAATTAGATTAGACTCCGCGAAAGATTTTGCCAAAAGAGCGAAAACAATACACTCTTTACAATCAATCAATTCCTATGCCACCGATATAATCAATTCTAAAGAATTAAAACACAAGAAATAGCCACTAAACCACCTGTTTCACCAGTAGCACCCTGGGAGCATATTAAACCTGCTTTTGACAATGACGATACAAATTTAAACAAAAATCAATCTCCAAATATCCTGAAAAATTTAGTAAACATAAGCATTGAAAACAAGTATACTGACTGTATCAAGATTTACGCAGACGGGTCTGTAATAGAAAATGGCAGTGCAGGATCAGCAGTTTTAATTCCTTCCTTGAAAACATTAAAACGTTATAATATTGGTAGGCATTATTCCGTTTTCGCTGCTGCTGCATTAACAGCAATTTTAATGGTGTGTGTGTGTGTGTGTGTGTGTGTGTGTGTGTGTGTGTGTGTGTGTGTGTGTGGTGTGTGTGTGTGAGTGCGTGCGTGCTTGTGTGTGTGTGTGTGTGTGTGTGTGTGTGTGTGTGTGTGTGTGTGTTTGCGCGCACGCGCCTAATTCGTAACTGTCTGATTAAGAAAAAAAATAAATTAAAAAAAAAAAAAAAACAGGAAAAGTGAAAAAAAAAAAATCGTAACTGTCGATTCGGAACCAGTGCAGAAAAGGAAAGTGTGAATGATAATAGACTCGACCCTGGGGATCAGTAACATGGCACCAAAGAGTTTCCTTACCTCTTTGATGGCACTGGTGGAGCTCTTGCTTGTCTGCAAACCGTCTGTCCACGACGGACGCAAAGTAACTTGAAAATATTACATAGATGATCAATGGACAAAAGCAGACGTACCACACAACTCTTCCCCCCCCCCCCAACCCCCTCCCCTCCCCACCTGCTCACCACCCCAGCACGTAGAATTCATGATATACGCAACCACGCATACCATCTTCAACCACGGCCTCTCCCACCCTACATGAGCGCGTATGCCTTAGGATCGCTCAGGAGACAGCCTCTCATTCTGTCCGTCTGTCCACGCCTGCACTGTCACAGGCATCAAAAGCCCGCGGTTACCTCACTGAGGTCCCCATGAATCAGCGATGTACCCCCCAGTACGTGTCTTCTTTCATGGCATGCCACCAGTGCATCACCTAATAGATATAGACGAACACACACAATGAATCAGTAGATCTTTCAAACAAGAAAGAACTGCAGTTCAAATGTTCTCACACACACGCACGCACGCACGCATTGCACGCGCGCACGCACGCACACACACACACACACACACACACACACACACACACACACACACACACACACACACACCACACACACACACTGACAGAGAGACACAGAGAGAGAGAGAGAGAGAGGAGGGAGGAGGACAGAAGGAATGGACAAACAGACAGAGGAATGGAAAACAGTGGAAGAAAGGGAAAGAATTAAAGGACAAACATAACGGAAAGAGAGGAGGAGGAGAGAAACAAGAAAGAAAGACAGGACAAAGAGGAAGACAAAGAGAGGAAAAGAACAAGAAAAAAGAAGAGAAATAAGGGGAAAGAAAGAAAGAAAAAAGAACAGAAATGAGGAAAGCAAGAGAAGGAACACAAAGAGCAAGAAGTGAAGCGAAAAGACAGAAAGGGGGAAACTAAAGCCCAGACAGGGGGGGAAGCCATTACAGTGTCGCCTTTTGGCCTTTTAAAAGCTTTCATCAGGCTTGGCCGAGGGTTGGGCTTTTTTTTCTCCCCCCCGCGTAGTTTTTACAGACAACACAAACACCAGCCCAGGAGCTCTCTCTCTCTCTCTCTCTCTCTCTCTCTCCTCTCTCTCTCTCTCTCTCTCTCTCTCTCTCTCTCTCTCTCTCTCTCTCTCTCTCTCTCTCTCTGTCACTCTCTCTTCTCCTCTCACTCTCTCTCTCTCTTTACTCTTTCACTCTCTCTCCTCTTTCTCTCTTTCACTCTCTCTTTCACTCTCTCTCTCTCTCTCCTCTCTGTCTTTCACCCCCTCTCTCTCTCTCTCTCTCTCTTCACTCTCTCTCTGTCTGTCTTTCACTCTCTCTCTCTTTCTCTAGTCTCTCTCTCTCTCTCTCGGAGTGTGTGTGCGGGGGGGGGGGGGGGGGGGGGGGGGGGGAGCATTTGCCATGTCATCTACGTGTCGAGCTGTACTCCTCTCTCCTCCTGCTCCTCCGACCGTTCCCTCTCATCCCACTGTCTTGCATCCCCTCCCCCCCCCCCCCCCCCCCCCCCCCCCCTTCCCCTTTCCCACCCCTCTTCTCTTGTCTAGGAAAGAGGCTTGAAGAGCTGGCGTGAGAAGAGACTGGAGGTGATAATAGGGGAAAGGAAAGGAGCCCCCCCCCCCCCCCCCCCCCCCCCCCCCCCCCCCCCCCCCCCCCCCCCCCCCCCTTTTTTGTATGTGTGTGTGTGTGTTGTTAGTTATAAATTCTTCTATTGTGTTGTTTCATGTTTACGTCTCGTGTCGTTCTTTCAGATTTCTGTAAAGGTTAATGCTTTGCCGTCCTGGTTCTTCACCCTTCCGTGCACCCGTATTCGTCCTCACTCCTTCCCTCCCTCTCTCTCTCCTCAGTTTCCACCTATCTGTCCCGAACACCCGTCTGTCTTTCTTTTTCTTGTTTTCTTTCTTTTTTTTTTTTTTTTCCTTTGAATTCATGGTTGTGCTCTTCTTGTTTTTAGTTCTCCTTCACCTTTTTTCTTCTTCTCCATCTGTTTCTTCTTGGTCTTCTTGTTCTTGTTCTTGTTCTTCTTGCTTCTTGTTCTTCTTCTTCTTTTTCTTCTTCTTCTTCTTTTTCTCTTCTTCTTCTGTTATTGTTTTCTGTCTCTTCCATTCCATGCTTGCTTTTCTCTTTCCCTCCTAAGATGGTTTACGTACTTTCTTTTTCCTTTTTTTTTTTTCGTCTTTTGTATTTGCTGAACGGATTTGACACCCCACATGCTGTCAAAACTGATATGGTCCGTCTTCCTTCACATTGGCAATGGAGGAGGATTGCCGAAAGGGAAAGAAAATGTCATACAGGACAAGACTGCCCAACACAACGTCATCGTACCTCACGTCATAAGAACACAATGTCATAACACAACATAACGTCTCAATACACCACAACGACATAACACAACGTCATAATACCTCACAGATTCATAACACAGTGTCATAACACAAGATAACGTCTTAATACATCACAACGTCATGATGCCACACAACGTCATAACGCGACGCCATCGTACCACACCACGTGATAAGAAGACAAAGTCGTCATACAACACAACGTCATAACAAAACACAAGGTAAGGCAAAGCAGCGCAACGCGAAGGAAAGCAACGCAACACGTAGCGATATTATGCAATGCAACGCAAAACGTAGCCATATTATGCAATGCAACGCAACACGTAGTGATATTATACAATGCAACGCAATGCAACGCAACACGATATTAGCGATATTATATACAATGCAACGCAACACGTACGTAGCGATATTATGCAATGCAACGCAACACGTAGCGATATTATGCAATGCAACGCAACACGTAGCGATATTATACAATGCAACGCAACACGTAGCGATATTATACAATGCAACGCAACACGTAGCGATATTATGTAATGCAACGCAACACGTAGCGATATTATACAATGCAACGCAACACGTAGCGATATTATGTCATGCAACGCAACACGTAGCGATATTATACAATGCAACGCAACACGTAGCGATATTATGCAATGCAACGCAACACGTAGTGATATTATACAATGCAACGCAACACGTAGCGATATTATACAATGCAACGCAACACGTAGCGATATTATACAATGCACGCAACACGTAGCGATATTATACAATGCAACGCAACACGTAGCGATATCATACAATGCAACGCAACACGTAGCGATATTATACAATGCAACGCAACACGTACGATATTAAGCAATGCAACGCAACACGTAGCGATATTATACAATGCAACGCAACACGTAGCGAAATTATGCAATGCAACGCAACACGTAGCGATATTATGCAATGCAACGCAACACATAGCAGTATTACGCAATGCAACACGTAGCAATATTCTACAATGCAACGCAACACGTAGCGATATTCTGCAATGCAACGCAACACGTCGCGATATGATACAGTGCAACGCAACACGTAGCGAAATTATGCAATGCAACGCAACGCGACTCAATACAGCTCAATGCAACGCAAAGCAACACAACGCAACACAAGACAGACAATCCATTCCAATGCAACCCAGGCAAAACAACACTTCATTTCAATTCAATTCAATCAACTTTATTGTCCATCGGAAATGTTTCTTCTGCTCCACATCATTTCGCAAGTACATAAGACATTACAAAGAGACATTGTAAATCGTTACATAAAAGCCTGTGTTAGTGCATGTATTTGTATATACATCAACACTCACACACCCCTTCCCCACCCCCCACACATTCACGTCACACACACGCGCACACACACACACACACACACACACACACACACACACACACACACACACACACACACACACACGCACACATAGGCGTGCGCGCGCGCATGCGCACGCATACACACATGAAATGATCATTAAATCCATACGACATAAAATATTACATAGATTATAAAAACAATAGATAAAAACACAAACTCACCCGCACCAATGCCCAAACACTAAAACACGCACACACACATGCGTACCCCCCCCCCCCCCCCCCCCCCCCCCCCCCCCCCCCCCCCCCCCCCCCCCCCCCCCACCCACACACACACACACACAGAGTCATAGTCACAGTAAAAGCATAATATTGCAGACTGAATTGTTCATGTCTGAGAGA